>VFFE01007126.1:1258869-1363947 GCA_008921705.1 Burhinus oedicnemus | reverse complement strand
CCCCAGTTCTGTTGTGTTTTTCCAAAAAAATCAATTCACAGTATTTCCTGATTTGCTTCACCAACCTGATCATATTTCAACAGTTCTCTTTGGGAGGAAGATGGAATAGAGATCTTCTAACACAGTCAGTTCAGCTCCAAATTCAGTTACATAGAAATGTTTTTAATGTAATATTGTACTGTGATTTATACCCATTTAGCAATGCCAAGCATTAATAGAATCAAGAGAAAGAGGAAAATAATAAAATTATTATTAGGCCTTACACTAGACCTTTTCTTCAGAAAAAGCAAAATAAAAGGGTCTCAAGAGTGACTTGTATATTAGAACAGTTATCCACATAATATTGGTATGTCAAAATTAGGAGTATCTACAGAATACTGAATGAAGCCTGGAGGTACTTCACCAGTGCTTTAATGTTCATTATGTATCATAAATATTGATCACTGGAACAGATGGACAAGCATTTACTGAGGAAAATTTTGAGTGAAGTGAAAATGAAATAAATATTTTCTCCAAGCCTTTTATTCTGTTTTAATGGTAAAAAAAAGTACTTCTTAGAAACCAAATGTCTCAAATATCCATTACAAATGTGAAGATTTTCATTTAGAGGGAAAAGCTTTTCTAAACAAATTTCAAACAGTAAATTTCTGACTCTCTCCATTGGAAACTAAGAATTGTGCCCTAAGTACCTGGACAAAACACTAGTATACTTCTGGGGGTACTGCATCACTATGTGGACTCTCGTGACCTGAGTCACCTGTTGGAATGGTCAGATTCTGCCTTCCCAATTTAACTACCACGTTGCCTCAGGTGGATGAATCTCAGCACAAATGTTTAACAGATCCATCACAGTGGTGATGTGTTTCGACGCACCACAAAGTAATGCCCCAAATCCTTGAAAACAAAGCTGGTTCAGTATGTCCAGCACATCACCTTCTGGGGCACTTGCACATGTTCAGGCATGGAGGTGCCACCACAGGCACAAAAGGAAGACTGCCTGTCTCCCCTCTACACTGAATTTAGGGGGATACCATTGTGACAACACTTTTAAATGAGTTCATGCGAATTAAGAGTGTAAAGTTTAGGTGGAATGAATCTGAATTCTGATGTTCATGACACTTCCTGATACTTCATATAATCACTGATTTGCATATGATCTATAAAAAACCTAAGATTAAATAATAAGCACAGTATGTTAACATTCTCTTAGCTTGTATATAATCTATATGAGAAGAGTACAGTTCATTTTTATAATTGCAAGGGAATTTCATATTATTCAGTGGGATATCCTCATGCTAGGTATGTGCAATGGCTTCTACTATTGCATCCTTCCCAAGACGAAGTTGAAAACAAAACTCACCAAGCTATGCCAGAAGCAGGATTTTACAGAATCAGAGAATCACTAAGGTTAGAAAGGACCTCTGGATATCTCTAGTGCACCACCACCACCCCCTGCCCTCAAAGCAGGTCATGATCAACTACAGCAGGTTGCTCAAGGCTGTGTCCATCCAGGTTTTGACTGTATCCAAGGACAGAGACTCCACAACCTCCCTGGGAAATCTGTTCCAGTGTTTGACCACTCTCACAGTAAAAAAGTTTTTTTCTTATATTTAAAGGGAACGTCCTGGTTTTTAACTAGTGCTAATTGCCTCTTGTCCTGTCACTGGCCACCACTGAGAAGAGTCTGGCTCTGTCTTCTTTATCCACTCACCCAATCAGGTATTCGTACACCTTGATAAGATTCCCCCTGAACCTTCTCTTCTCCAGGCTGAACAGCCCCAGCTCTCAGTCTCTCCTTGTATTACAGGTACTTTAATCCCTCTGTCACCTTTGTGGCCCTTTGAAGGACTCACTACAGTCTGTCTGGAGTATTGCACTGGGGAGCCCAGTCTCTATTGCACTGGGGAGCCCAGAACTGGATACAGGACTCCAGGTGTGGCCTCACCAGTGCTAAGTAGAGGGGAAGAATCACCTCCATTGACCTGCTGGTAACACTCATCCTAACGCAGTCCAGATGCTGTTGGCTGCCTTTGCTGCAAAGGTACATTGCTGGCTCATGCTCAACTTGGTGTCCACCAGCACCTCAAGTTACTTTTCTGCAAAGCTGCTTTCCAGAGAGTTGGACAACAGCGTGTACTAGTACCTAGGGTTGTTCCTCCCCAGATGCAGGTATCTGCATTTTTCTTTTGTTGAACTTCATGAGGTTTCCTGTTGGCTCCTTTCTCCAGCCTGTCAAGGTCTCTCTAAATGGCAGCACAACCCCCTGGTGTATAAACCACTCCTCTGAATTTTTTATCATCCATCCACAAACCTGCTGAGGGTGTGCTCGTTCCCACCCTCCAGATCATTAATGAAGATGTCAAACAGTACTGGCCCCAGTATTGACCCCTGGTGTACACCACTTGTGACTGGCCTCCAGCTGGACTTTATGCTGCTGATTACAACCCTTTGAGCCTGGCAGTTCAGCCAGTTTTCAGTCCAGCTCACTGCCCACTTACCTAGTTTGTATTTTATTAGTTTGTCAGCGAGGATGTTAAGGCAGACAGTGTCAAAAGCCTTATTAACATCCACTAATCTCCTCACATCCACCAAGACAGTCATGTCATTGTAGAAAGCTATCAGGTTAGCTAAGCATGATTTCCCCTTTGTAAATCCATCTCTCAGTCACCTTCATGTCCTTAATACAGTTGGAAACAGGATGATTTGCTCCATGAGCTCCATGAACTTCCCCAGGACTGAGGTTAGGCTGACCAGTCTGTATTTTCTCCTTCTGCCCTTCTTGAAGATAGGAGTGACGTTTGCTTTCTCCCAATCCACAGGAACCTCTCCTGATCACCAAAACTCTTCAAAGATAATTGAGAGTGGCCTCATGGTGACATCACATGTGTCCCTCAGCACTTGTGGGTTCATCTCGTAAGGTCCCATTGACTTGTGCATGTTCAGTTTGTTTAAACGTTCCTTAATCTGGTTGTCTTCCACCGAGGCTAAGTACTTCTTGCTCCAGACTTTCCCGGGGTTCTCAGAGGTCTTGGATTGCTGATGGTTGATCTTATCAGTAAAGACCCTCTGTGCTGGCTCGGGCTGCAGCTTCAATGCTGCTAATATGAATTGCACAATCTTTCACTAGTAGTAGATAGGTCAGAAATTATTTTTCTTGACATTTAAGTTCTAGGCTCATTTTTTATAGCCATTAGTCACAAAAGCCTTATTTTTCCCTACCATCAGTGTTTTGCATGTAGAACTCTGAAGCACTGCACTGAAGATGTGGGGCTAGCAACCCCAGGATATACAGCAACTTTGAAGGATTAGTTCTTTGGTAAACCTAATCCCATGCTACTACATCTTCAATGCTATTAGTTCTGAACTAACTAGATTAAAACCAGCAATTTCTATACATGTGACAATAACTTCTACTACTTTTTGGAATTCCCCCAATAAACAGATAAAAGGAGAGTGGCTCATAAAGAAATAATGTAACACGTGGAAAGCAGCTACCATAATTTTTGGCTTTATTTTACTGCTGAAAAATTACCACTCTGAAGACCAGTTTTATGTTCCATGTAGAAGAACATCTTGTTACCACAAAGTACTGAAAGTCACACCTTCTGACTTGCTAGGTATGGCAGAAATTGATTTTAGCACAGAAAGTAAAAAGCCGTAGCAAAATTATCATAGCTATAAATTGTATCTGAAGACCACCATTTCTTTTTTTTGTATGTCAAGTGGTAATACAGATAATAAATTCAAACACACTTTGGAATGAAACAATTTAGCAGATAAGATAAATAACTATTGAAAGGGTTTCCTGGAACTGAGAATGGCCAGAGTGAAAATAAGACTGAAACACTATTATGATAAAAAAGAATACTCAGGAAATATCTACTCTTTAGAATTTCCTAAGACTCTCTTACAGCTTTTTCTATGCTGTACTAGGCTGATTGCTAACAAAATTTTTCTTTTTCTTACATACACCTTTCTCTTCACTGTTGTTACCTGAAAACTGATACGGAGAAAATATTGTATCAACCAATGAAAAGTCTCTTACCAAAAAATATTTCCCAAACATTTGTTTTGAGCTTTTCCAAGTTTAAACAAGAGAATGAAGTCCTACCATAACAAAACAAACTTTTGCATGCTCATAAACTCATTTTTCATAAGTTTTATTGATATGGTGGAAATAAAGCACTGCTAGGCAAACCTCAAAAAGATTGAGAGGCCATATCCAAAAGGATACTTAGAAAGTCAGGAGGAAATCAACCGAATGCAGCCTTTTCCAGTACGCACACCTGTGGCAGGGATGTCGGGGAGCTGCGCTCGCAGTGCTTGAGCAGTGGGGTTGTCTGAGTGGGTTGGCACAAAAAGAAGGAATCCGGTACTAGGCTTCTGCACGGTCACAGAAAGCTTTTCCCTTTCAGCCCTGCTGTCCAGCAACAGGGGTTAATGCCAGCAGATAACAGCTATTAACACAGCCTGGGATGAGCAGAGGGATTGACTGTATTTGCTGAAGGGCAGAGAAAAGTATGAGCCAGGAAGAGATGAGACTCAAAAGAGAAAACCAGGAAGAGATGCTGGGGCAGAGAGATGGGGTCTTTTAGAACAATATGCTATTTTTCTTTGAGATACAGACAAAGAGGACCTGTTAGAAAAATTGAGGGCTTCATTAAAGTACCCTGTGTTTGAAGCAGGGCTAAAAGCCACTTACTTACCACACTAAACAGCTCCTTTTAGCAACTTCCAGTTAGAAAAATAAATAACTGACATTTCTGAACTGTCATTGGTGCCGTATGATATTTCCTCATGGCATATGGACTTAGAAATGAGCTTGCTTGACATTGGCTGGAGCATACACTTAATTTTCTGAGCCTTTGAATGTATTTACATGGTGGGACTGTCACTCTACAGCACATACCTAAAGCCCCAAGGTCATTAATCATCTGCTAAGAAAGATATAAAATTACTGGAACAGAACATTGTCACCAAATTACAGTATATTTCTGACCTTGTGTCTTAAATATTTATCATTGCAGTAAGTAGATTTGCAGGACTGCTCTTTTTAAGAACATGAAGAAAGCTGCAGTGAAGGGAAGCTTGTCACTTGTTCTATGAAGAAATAGAGCACTTCAAGATCCATCAATCCAAAGCCCTCCCAAAGCAATAAATTCCATTTCAAAAGGAAAAACCCATCCACCTTCAGCTTCAGATTTAATTTGTCATCACATATGTTTAGGTCGATGGTTTAAAGGAAATTCTTAGTGACATAATTCGGCAGTCAATAGCATTAAGAAATGATCTTTACAAAATATAATGCTGTGCTTCACTTTGAAATCTATGTCGTTATGCTCACATCTACTTCCAGACTTTATTAGGGTGTGTGGTAGAGAAATCCCATCAGATCAATCAGAACTTCTGAAGATAGGTTTGTCACAGTTGTCATTCATCCTGCCTGGTTCTGTCTCTGTTTCACACACCCCAGAGAAAATACCTTTATCCTTCAGTGAAAACACCCTCACCCTTCCCCTTTTGGTTGCTTCTTTTAAGAACAGGAGGTATTTTCATGCCCTACAGTACATCTCAGATAGGAAAGACAACTATGTCATAAGACAATACACCGCAGAGTTCAGTACCCATGGAAAGGGAGTGGTAAAATAATTGGAAAGGATATCATATTTTTTTGCAAGGGATTGTCTGCTAGAAAGCCAAGTCTAAGCTGAGGAAAGGGTCGCATGAATCCTATGAGATTTTCTCCTCTCTCAGTTGAATGAAAAATTATCTAATTAATCAGAAAGCCTCCTCATAGGCTTGATAGCTATTTGGACTACTATTTGAAGCACATTGTTAACATTTGCCATAAGAGACATGCTTAGAAAACCTTCTTGCTAGCATTAGAAGTTTGAATACAGCTGTGTAAGGCTGTTACGTACAGACACGCAGACACAGGTTCTGCTCTCAGTCACGCTGCAGGCTGCAGCGTGGAGGCTGTGGATATTAACAGAAGCAAAACTTGGTCCCTCAGAATAATTTGCAAAATAATTTGTAGCTCTGGCTAAATGAGAGTGCCACATGGCTCAATACCTCTGAAAAACACAGGTCCATAATATGTCACATCAAGCCATCATAAAAGAAGGCAGACAGAAAAAGAGGGAGGGAAGGGGGAGAAAGTGATGTTGGGCAGCCAGTGAACAGGGTGCAAGGGACAGCACATGTGTGTGGGGGGGTGACTTGGTGAGACTACTGATGAGATCAGGAGCAAGAGCAGACCATAAATATTTGCTATTTTTTCAAAAATTCTGTTGTCAGTTGTCATTACAAGCCAAAATGAGCAGTCCTGCATGGGAACTTATCCTTATGCCTTTGCCTGATGATCAGGCCTCTCTGTGTATTTCAGCGCACGTGCACTGCTCGCACCCCTGCAATGGCAGCTACCTGTTCTGCGAGACCTGTGCAGAGCGGCACGTGGTGTTTAATGCAACCCCACGGTCCTGCGAAGGTCTGGAACTAAAGACTGACTGGCTACAGACATGACAACACAGGAGACAGAAACTGTAATGGCATATTACTACTCACACCAAAGAGGCATTGTGTGTGATTTACGTGTAACTGGTAGAAGCGTATTCTATTTTGACAGCCCATGAAAATCAAATGGATCTTCCTATGTCACATAGTTTGCTATTCAAAAGCACAAATAAATAATGTAATATTAACAATCCTGAAATAGTGTCATGGAGAGGATGGAGAGGATGGACATGCATGCTCAGTATCACTTAGTTTCACAGAATATCTTTGCCATTTAATAGCACGTACATTTGCTGGGATCAGACTTTGTTTCCTCCAGGCTTGCACTAAGCACAACTGCAGCAAGGAGTTAGTTGCCAAACCGATAAGCTATGTTTTTAACTTCTTACAGAATCAGAAACATCATCCTCTATAATATAATACAACGACAAATTCCCACCCCTCATGTCTTTTGAGTACTCCTTTTGATGCTTCCCTCCAGTGCTGGGCAGTACTCACAAGCACATTAGCTGATGCATTTTTGTATCTCTTTGTGTAAAAAAGCAGTCAGTAAGCTATATATACTGTGCACTGACATGAGTGAAATTCTGTTCCTCCTGTGCTCTGTTCTCCTGTGCTTTATCATGGCTTTAAGGTGCTACGCCTCATTACAATTTTAGCTTCTTCGGATCAGCTGTTGACCTTTTCCTTTGTCATGGAAAACTCCACGCAAATTCCTGGAGCTACACAAATGACAAAAAAACTCTAGTCCCTAGTTGGTGCACAGCAGAAACTCTCCATGCTAGATTTTCTAAAATCATAATCTGCCTCCGTTCATTATTAACAGCCAATGATCAGGCTATAACCTGCATAAGCTTTGTGGAAGGATATATTTTAAGCAGTTGAGAGTAAATACATAAATAACTTAATTTCCAGGTTCAGGTAATAGAAAAAATAATCTGTATAGAAATCTTGCTTTACCTCTCTAGCTCTACCTCTACCTGTATTCTTTTAGGGTCTGTTTCTTGAACTTTTAAAATTCAGCTGCATATCCATGATCCGTGTTTGTTTTAATGGCCTAGTAGCTAATGCGTGACATTTAATAAACTGATAACTTAATAAAGCCTAAAAATGGTTCTGTTGTAAAATGCTGTTGAAGAAACATCAGGCAGTTTGTCATCCTGTACCAGGAAAGAATGAGTAAGTACTAAAAGTGGCTTCACATCCTTACTATATATAGAAATCCTATTACAATTACCCTTAACTGTCCTTTGCCTTCCTGTAGTAGTTTCCCCTGTGTCCTCTGTACCTCCATAGGTAAATACAGGAAGATGCCAGGGTTTGTCTGTGTATATAGAAAGCAGAGACAATCCCAATCCACTTCGAGTGTATAGTTCATTTCCAAGCAAACATGTAGCATCCTCATCCTCATCTTCACCTTTGTTTTAGTTTGTGTGTGCAGTAACAGTTCTTTATGCTGTAGCTATTTTTACATTTTGTCAACTGAGCTGTTGCTCAGAGTATCCCCCATTGACACATCTTGTATTTTGAGTACAAAGTATTCAGAAAAGAGTCAGGCAGCGTTAATACCTTCAGAAAGCAAATCTGTGCAGAATTCATGGCCTGCATAAGGAATGAAGGTGGATTTTAGTGAAGGAATGTTCGCACATGCCACAGATGGATAATGGTTATAATAATCATCATCAGTGCATCTAATCATATTTTTAGCAGTTCTTTAAAAGCCTACTTTGTTGCCAAAATTTTTTCTTCCCCTCATTTTAAGTGCAGAGCCTGTCCCTTCCCTTCTGAAGATTAATGGTCAGTTAACTGCTCATAGCTGAGCAAGGCTCATTAAGGCAATATTCTCTAATCATCCACAACACTGCCAGTCTCATTCTAAGCATACAGTTTTGTGGAAACAGGATCAGAGATTAATTGAGTCAATTAGCAGCTAGATTTGCAGACAGTTCAGGAGACCTGAGATTTCCCACTTACGGTATTGATTTGTGTGCAAAATGGCATCTAATTTTCCACACTTCTAGGACTGGCAGGCATCCAGTCTGTTCTTTTTCCATCCTAATGGCTAAGAAAGTGTCATGTGATCTTTGCCAATAAATTGCATTTTTTTAATCTTCCTTCTGAATTCAGTCACTCTATTTAGGTATTTGGGGGTTTGTTTAATGTATTTTTCAAAAATCAAGCTATGTTGCTAAAATACATGCCTGGCCAAACTTAAATCTAACACATTAGCTGTAAATCAGCAAGTTACATTGGTTTTCCAACTGAAAATGGGCCAACTTTTGTACTAATTGATAACCTGTAATTTTCTGGTGAATCATCGCTTTTTGCATATATATTTTAAAAGTTTTGGCTTGAAGAAAATATGCTGTTCTTTCTCCAAGCTTCCCTCTGCTCTCTCTCCCCAGATCTGGCCTCTGTTATTCTTTATCTCAAGGCAGAGCTGACACAACTGATGGACAGCTTTCGGCCGCTGACAGGGATCAGGACCTGGGACTGGGTTTCAAGCATCCAGAAAAACACTGCTACCATCTTCCTGCTGTGCTTAGACATATGTAAGAACAACTGAATGAAGCTAAATACTGCCACTTTAAGGGCAAAAACTGCAGCAGAGAAAGTTCTTTCTATTTAATCTTTTATCTTCCATCCTGATAGTGCTTCAGTACTTCCTAATCATTAACAGTAAAAAGCTCTTACGCCTTTACGGGATGCAGCAGAAATCAACCATTTAATCTGTAGGCCTGTTTGTGAAAATAAATGATGGGGAGCTTTCACTTGCCAGAGTAAATAGTTTTGTGGCTAGCTCTGAAAGCAGTTGCAGGTTCTTCTCTTACAGGGTTGATCTTCTTGGGCTGTGTGGGGCCTTCATCTACCCATACCTCTTCCTCCTGGCCAGTGCCAAGTGAAGGTGTTTGCTGCAGGAGAAGGTTAGGGATCCACAAGCATAGCTTATCCTTGGTCCAAAGTAGAAACCAGACCCTGAAAGTACTGGTGAGCTGGCAGAGCACCCTGTTAAACTGCTCCTGCTGAACTGTGTGGCTTCCCATATTGTTTCCTCTTTCTTCATCCATATACCTGGGACACTCTGCTCTGCCCTGCCCTGCCCTGCCCTGCCCATCATACCAGGCAAGCCCTGCTATTTGCTTTCTCTCTCCACTGGGAATCAGTTACTCTTTTTCCCCTCCTCTGGGGTCCTGTTGCCTTTTGCTGATGGAATTCAGGTGCTCCCCTCAGCTCTATTGCTGTCTCCACATGACACGTAAGGAAGACTTGCTACCTCTCTCCTTCTTGTCTTTGCTCTCCTCACTTACCCCTTTCCTCCACTCTCCCATGTGCTTTATGAATGATGTGCTTTGCTCTGTCATGTAACCAGGCACTGCAGAACAGCTGAAGGACCCTTTCCCAGCTCTCCATAATCCAAATCCGTGCTCTCGCAGGGACTCTGGGCTGTTAACATTGCTGTTCATAACCTACTAACAGGCAAGGTGAGACCTCCTCACTGCTGAGGAAGACCATCCCAGCCAAACCATATTTTCCTCTTGCACAGGCAGAAGGTGTACACTTGCTGCTGATTGTCTGCATTTCTCTAGACTTGTGTGATCCGAAGTCTCGGGAAAATGGATTTGGACCGAACTTTTCCTCTAGGCAGCAGAATATTATGAAGACCAGCTCGCTATGTTAATGAGTACAGGAGTGGACATTCATGTGTTTCTATGAAGGACCGTCACACTACTCCATTTATTTCTGTCTTAAAATAGAAACTAGTGAAACAAAAACGAAGGAAGGAGGAGAACATACTTTAGAGTCTGATCCAGATAGCATTTAAGTCACTGAGAAGTGGCTGACAGATTTGAATGGACTTTCATAGGGATGAAGGAGCCTCAACTACAGAACTGAAACACCTCCAAAGTCATAGAGCATGATCACCTGCAACACCTACAAATGGGACTATGCTTCATGAGGCAATCAGGCTCCACCTACGCCAGGTCATAGTCTTTGTTTCCACTGTTCCTGCTGGGAGAACATTTCTGAGCGTTACAGTTCGGATAGAAACTCTCTTCTAGTTTTCAGTTTAAATTCATTGTTAACAAGTGTATAGCAATTCATTCTTGTGCTAATATGGTTAAAGTAGCTGTCTTCCTCCCAGATGTTTACTTCCGTTATTTGCTTATAGATAGTCTCCAATTTGGAAGGCTGAGCAAGCCTTTTTGAAGTTAGGCAAGTCCTTTAGTCTCTTGCAATAGAATAGGCTCTCTGTCGCTCAGTTTATAATAGTAACCCTTCCTTGCCCTTCCCTCAATTACTCTTGCTTGAGCAAGGAATCAGATCCTCAGTGTCCCACATTTTCATCTAGAAGCTTTTTGCTGTTCACATACCTGAAAAGAAATTGAGAGTTTTAATCTGCTTGTTTAGTAAGGTTCCTTAACAGCCTTATTATCCACCTCCTCAGTTTTCCATTGGCAGGTACTACTATTCAGCAGAGTGGAGAACAAACAGGGCTAATTGCTTGAAAGACAAAAACCACAAATAATGCAAGATTACGTGAGCTGGTTCATTAGTGAGCTTCCTCTTCGCTTCCAAAGTGCAATTCAAAGCTCTGGGCCGGTTATGCACGTAAGTTTTTGATTCCTGGGGATTATTTAGTGAAGGTGGTGGGAAATATGCTATTGTAAGAAAGCACAGCTTTCATTTACTTAGTGGGTATAACAGATTCTCAGCTACTTTGTGTAATCAGATTTGCTTCTTTAGCTAAATCATGGTATCACATTAGCTTTAAAAAATATGTGAAACCTTGTTTCTAACCCCAGCAGTTTTCTGCCTTTTCCTTCTCTGTTAGAAAAGGTTACATGCCTGCCATTTTCCTGTCAGGCCTGAGACAGGAGAGCATCTTCTGTGCCAGATTCTCTCAAAGAAGCATTTGTGACCGACTGTGTCTTCTCTTACTGGCCCCTGTTATCAACTGCCCTTTTCCACCATGGCAGGCAGGTATTCTTCAAGGTGAGAAAGCGCTGTAAGAGGAGCTCTAGGGAAGTGGGAAACTTTCAGTGGGATGAACGAACCCAAGTCAGGTGCAGCAGAAGTTCTCGTGAAAGTTGACCCCACGGTTGCCATAGGGCAGATAGCTGAGTAGCCACTTCTTAAAAATAGCATGATTAGCCTCTGTCTTTCCCAAAAGACAATCAGCAATTGTATAAAGAAGGTATCTGAAGTCTTGACACCGTAGTGGAGAACAGCAAAAAGCAAACCTTTCCAAAATTATGCATCTTGTAATGGAAATAAAATTCTGACTCATTGTAACCTCCCGTGTCCATGTTACATTTTTCAGTACATAACAAAGTTAAAAATTTTCTGTGCAGTGAAGCTGACTATTTCACACAAGATTAAGGGTTCTAAGGATCAGGAATATTAAATTCTATGTTGTGTAATATTGGGGTCACAGTAGACATTCAATATTACAGGCAAAGAAGGGAAGATCCTTTAGGTGGGAGACCTCAATGTATGAATAAAAGTTTGAAGCAAAGTGCAAATTCCCCTTTCAGCCTCTTTAAACTACTCACGCCCTCCAAAGTTGTAGCAAAGACCATAAGCCTCAGGTTTGTAGCAATCTCTGGAAGCGTTACTTGTCTTTTATTTCTAAGCTAATCTTTGCTATTGTGCTTCAGGGCTAATGGGGTACCAATTCAGTAATATACTTCAGCACATGTGTGAGGGAGGCGCACAAGCCTCTCTCGAATCAGTGGGATGTAAGGATTTTTCTGAAGTGAAATGAATTCAGGAGTTTTACCCAGTTGTACTGTATTAGTGGTGAATTAGAGCACACGGCCAGAGACAAAAAATCCCACCTGCAACTGGATTTAGGTAGATATTATTCGTCACTGAAGTCCCAAATGACTTCGAAAATACACTGTGTAACGAACTACATGGAGGTACCTAAACTCTTTCGCTGCCTTCCCTTCTCTTTCAAAGTCTCCTTGGAGAGATTTCACATGGGCAGAATGACCCTGTGTGAACCGTTACGCTAAGCTGCCTCTAAAGAAACTAAGCAGACCAAAGCTTAAGACCAGCAAGACCAGGATGAGAGTGTCGCAATGTGCCCTGCTGTCCTGCCTCTCTGCCAGCCCTGACTGAGAGACCTACTGGAATTTTTCTCCTGGAAACCAAGGTGCAGGGGACCTCTGACGCAGGGGGAGGGAAGGCTGCGGGCAGCCTGCTCTCATCCTGGTCCGTTGTCAGGCTGTAGCTGGGATGCACACCCAAACCTGAGGGCAGGACAGTGCTTTTGCATCCCACAGCTGAGTTGCAGTCTCAGGTCCGGAGCTGCCAGGCAGCTTTTGTTTATTCTAACAAGAGGCATCTCCTTTGATATACAAACCCTATAAAGCAGCAAATGTGTGTCCCTTGTTGTGATCTCTTTAAGGGCCTCTCGTTTAGAAGTTGATGAAATGGTTTGGTGTTGCTTGTTATAGCTCTGATTTTCTAAACTGAACCAACCTCTTAGCAACACAAGGAATTAAAAATTCAGCTGCACTTATTTGCCCATCTTAAAAAGTATGCTGCTAAACATACTGTAATGTAAATGAGAGGACAAATTAGCATATCTGACCACAGACAGTCATTCTCCGAAGAGTGGTGTGTTTAGATAGAAATGATTACTCAGTAATGAAACAGCAGCAGTAGTGATGAACCTATTTCCTCAGTTCTAATTACATAGGCTCCAAAAAGGTATAAGCTATGTTCCCTGAAAAGCTAATTATTCTAGCAACAGCACTTTCTGCATTACAAATAACTTAATCCCTACAGCAATAACTGAGCTGAAGTAAATGTGACAATGTTTTTCCCATAGGGAAAGGCATTTGCTCCAGAATTTTTAACTACTCAAATACTGGGAAAATTCATTTTGACCCCTTGAGAATAAATACATTTTGATAAACAGTTCAGATTCTGCAATGTTCTTGACCTCTCTCTGTTCAGTTATTCATTACAAGGACCATTTCAATCCCTTTCAGATTTTTCAGAAGACATCACTTCTGATTTTCTATCTAAAGTTAGTTACTCATTACCTTTAAAGCTCCTTAATAAACGCTTTAATATGACTTATAAAAGGACTTAAAAAAAAGTCCTAAAACTGCAACAAGTACTGGACTGAACAGTACTTCATATAACCTTAATGTAGTAGTAAAAATTAATAAAATAAAAATGATTCCAAGTACATTGCTGTGTTATAGCCTATTGCCTAGAAGTAAAGGAAATGCTTACTGAGAGCTCAAAGGCTCCCCAAAGTCAAAGAAGTACAAAGGGGAATCTGGTATTTGTGTTCTAAGCCCTCTGTTTAGAGACACACTGCACAAGACTGGGCAAAGTTTTGAGACTGCTACTTTCCAAATGCTGCCAAAGGCAGGATGCTGAAGGGGGCAGACATGTCTGGGGTCATATGGAAGACACTGACAAACCAAAGTCTACAGAAACTGAAGGTTTTTTATCCCAGCTTGCTTCACTCTTAAATGCTAAAATAAGATGTAATTGATTTTCTTTATAAAGATATCCTCGCTCTTTCAGCTCATATGCTCTAGCCCAGGCACTCAAGTGACTGGACAAAGTGCCATTATGTGAAGAGCCCGAGTACCCTTGTGGCGCATGCTGAGAAACAGCCCAGCAGCCTCTTCCAAACAGCGAGAGCAGTTATATATAAACCATCACCACGTCCAGATGCTTAGAAGAAATGCCTGCCAGGCTACCGAGTGAAGTTAACAGTTACCACAGAGGAAAAAAGAAATGTTTTCTAGTGGTGTGAGCTCAGCATGAGAGATATACTATGCTTATCTCATAGAGTAGCTGTCACCAACCAAAGTCTAAGTATTACTCTGTTCCCCCCCAGCATTAGCTTTCTGGTTTTTGGCAAGCCACCCAAACTCTTTGTTTCCCACTCTCCAGAGCACAGATAGATACCCTTTTACCTATATCACAGAGACCTCAAAAGGACTAATTAATAAAACTGTTTACCAATCAAATATTTTTAAGGTGAGGAGCATTAGGGGCCCTTTATTCACCCTCTCAGCTATCCATGTTCTTAAGTTGTCTGATTAGTTTATATTGCAAATTATGAGTAGAGACTATTTTAAAACAAGCAAACTAGCTTGTCTGCAGCTTTTCTTTCTGGGTTACTGACTATGTATCCTTCCTCCTCCTCTCCTCTTCCTGAGACTAGCAGCAAAACAGGTGGAAATAGAGGGAAGGGGCAAAGTCCTTGAGGCTTGCAGTACCTCAAATTTCCACTCCATGTCCTACTGTTAGGAAGATAAATGTACTTTGTCCCCACGTATCTAAATGGAGAGGCCAACACATCCTAGCAGTGTCAAAGACAATTGTCACACTCAGTTTTAGCAGCACCTTCAGAGCCCTTTCCCTTTCTAACTTCTGTTTCTTTTGTTTCTCATCTTTGGAAGGGTGTATGGAAAAAACCCACCAACTCTGGATGTCAGTCACAGATACTATCTTCCTGTATCTAAAGGGCTAGCTTATCTTACGATAAGCTTAAGAAATTTCTTGAGATAAATACCCACCAACCCACCCTGCAGCTAAGAGGAAGCGAGTGAGCAAGATGCTCTTTTGGCTTGCTAAAGAACACATTCCCACAGAAAAGCAGAGCCATCTGAACTAACACTGTGCTGCACTAGTTGCCTACTAAAAAGCTGCCATAATATATTTTAACTGGACAAATTATAATATGGTCAAAATGGTAACTGGTTTCAAATATTTAAGCTTCAACTGGCAGATTAAGGAAGAAGGCTTATATTCACCGGATGTGAAGGTTTTACAGTACCTAATTTTCATAGTTAGCATTATAAAAAGGATTGATAGAACTAATCCAAACTCTTCACATACAATTGAACAACATGAAATGAGAGGACACACGATTTATAAATTTTGAAATTATGAATAAGGTCAGAGCTTTGTGCCTAGGTTAGTAAGCACAAGAAATACTTAATTTCAAACAAAACGGACCACAGATAATGAAAATGGCTGGGAAAAGAGTTTGGTGCTCCTTTGCTCCTCCAACATATGGTCCTTATGCACCCATATGGGATATTTGACATAACTGCCCATAATAAAGAAAAGAAACAGCAGTTTGTTGAGAGGTTATAACCTTTTCATAACATTGGCATGCTGCACTTGGTTTTTAGTATGGCAATTAGACCAACGTAAAACTTGAACTGAGATGGATGAGACTCATTTAGTTTTCTCTTTTACGATCTGGTCCTATTTCTTAACTGAAAAACAGTCAAAATAAAGAAAAACAGAACAATGTAATTGCTCTGCAGTCCATTAGATGAAGAAATATGTATGTCCTTGGCTAGGTAATAGCTTTCAGGGAACTAATGTACACTCAAGATTCAGTCTGGTGGTGATGCAGCATAAGAATATGTCAAGGAAAGAAAATACTGATTGCAATGGGGAAATCAAAGACTTGAGGCGAAAGCAGAGGGAATTTTAAAAACAGTTAATATGTTAGTGGGTTGGCAGATGCAGCCTCCTGTAAAAACAAACTTTCACTGCTTAAATTTAAGAGTGTATTTTAAAATCACTTTACTTAAAACAGTGAAAACCGGTGAGGAAAAACATACTTGATGTGCTTCAGGCTTAATCCAACAAGCTGTTAAGTTAAATCCATGCAAGTTTTTGAGCAGACCTAAGTGCCATGCTTATGATTTACAGTCCACCTTCAGCTTTCAACCCTTCGTTCCCCACAGGCTCTGACTACAGAAATGCCTGATACCTCCATAACAAGCTTCAGCATGGAAGGATGCCAGCTAAAGCAGGGTGCAGAGGCATGATTTCCTCAGCATCACAGCCGCTGCAAACGTGTCAAGGCCTGGCCACTGTGCTTGACACTGTTCCCGGTACAATGCAGAACCAAGTGAAGGTCACAGTCTTCATCTTCAAGGCATCTTCTCACTGAAATTGAGTATTCAAAAGTTGACTTAAGCACAAGGATGAGGCCACAGCTGACAACTCTTCTCCTCAGTTGGAAAGGAATAACACAGCTAAAGCTCATCTCTACAGAGAATAGGGCTGGCACATTCAGACATTTAAATAAGAGTATCAGACACCTCCGACCTGAAATAGAGCACATTTTCATTTACCTTTTCTGCTTACATGGGTATTAACAATGTCCCTTAGTTAATGTATACGAGTTTTCAAAACAAAACTCTCAAGTACTCCCTTCTATCTCTGGGGAAAGAGTAGAACAAACACTGCCTGTCAGGTATTAGATACAGTGCTTAATGCAAGATAATAAGGTATTTCAATACAACGATAAACATAGTCTGAAAACCTACAGAGAGGAGGTTAAGATGTAAAACTCTTGGAAGAAAATAACATGCAAAGTTATTGGGATGGAGAAGGAGGGCAAGGAGGGAGGAAAAAGAGTGAAGGAAGGGATTGAGACAAGCATTTTTAAATAGCTTCCTTGTATTTCTCTGATTTTCTGCTTTCTCCATTCATTAGCCCTTCTTTTAATTGACGCAAGAAGCATTTCACTGCGCAGAACATGGAATGGGAGGAATAAAGTGCCCTTGAACCATACTCAGCTGCAGAAATCACCTATGTCTGTCTTCTGTTTTTCAGTATCTGTTACCAAGATCAAGTAGGTAGTTTTTTGCTATCTTCAGTTAGACAGTTCCATTAAAACTGGCTTGTTCCTTTCATAATGCATAGTCCACTTTCTATAAGAAAGGGCTGGATGGCTCCAAACAGTGAGCAATTTCATCTTAACCTTGAATGTGTTTTGTTACTAAAGCGAGGCAGATTACTACTCTAGCATCATAAGCAAACAAAAAATTGTTTGACAAAAGAAGTCACCTCTTTTCCATGGTAATTACAAGGGGACCAGCCTTGATAACTGAGATGGCGACTACCCATCCCCCAGAGAGCTACTGGTAGAATTCCTTCCAAACCCCCAGGTTCTGCACAACCATCCAAGAGCGTGCCCAGGGGCTGGAAGCTGCTCATCTGTGGGACTGAGCTTTTAGCAGAAGACCCTAATCTTGCGCCTTGGCCCTCTTTGCTATGAGGGCATGTAAGGTGATCTTAGGCTTTAGCCAGTGCAGACTTAGAAACTGATTCTATTATTACCAATAGAGGAATGACAGTGAATGCACGTAAGATTTATTGCAGGTTATTAATTCACTTACATATGACTGTGTAGAAAGGTACTCAACATTTTTTAGGAAAAGACCATTTGGGAAGATCTATGGCAATACACTGCATCTCTGAAGACCGGACAAATGAATTCTAAAGTGATGAATATTTCCCAACAAGAATTTATCACCTTAAGCAACAGTTACTGCAGAATGAATGAGGAAAGAGAGAAAATCATACTGATTCATGAAGCAGCTTCTTTGGAGGAACTTGTGATTCTTCAAAGCTTAAATCAGTCAAATGATGGGGATTCTGTAAAATCTTTATTCCAAGAGCTTGCTCCCACCCAATTGTGATAAAAATCTAATAGTTAAAAGCTTTACAGGATGGCTTTAATGGAAGAACAGCCTCTCTTCTGATGATCTCACATTTTAAATGCAAGTTCAACAGTACACAAGACAGAAAATAGTTTTTCCCCAGACTTCAGTAAGCTTACATTATACTTTCAGGATGCACAAGATGAGAGTCTAGTTGTGGCAGGTAAGATTGCAGCAGATTTAAACCCATTCTGGCTAACTTCAACCATGTTTAGCAAACTTTTCAGTCCAAGGCTTTCCAAAAAGTAGCAGCAGAATTGAAGGGAAACAAAAGCAGCAGAAATACTTTATGAGCATCACTTTTAAGAATTTTAGTTTCTTGCCTAAGATGCTGGAAAACCATGGAAGCCAGTTACAGTAGGCAAATAATAAACTATGGGGTTGCTGGAAAGTAATTATTTCTGATGATAAAATGTCTTATATTGCTTTCCCCTTGCAATTCTAGCCCATACGTGCTTCCTACTGTAGTAGCCAGTTCTTTGCTTTGATTAATGTCAGCAAAACTGAGCTGCCGAGAACTTTTCCTCAGATAACTGAACTTATCATTTCAGAGTGGCATTCATCTGGGCATGTTCTGCTCTTTGGCTTTTTTTGCAGAGGACCAGTAGGGCCAACAAGCCACAGGAACACCAGGAAGCAGCTGCAGCCACGTTGCCTGGGCATGGTTCTGCCCAGCACAGCCTGCTCTGGGGGTTCTGCTGGCTCCATCTCTGCTCACTCCTGGCCCCCTCACCCACTGCTGGAGTCTCCCCAGGAAATTCCCCAAGCATCCTGGCTAGCACCAGCTGCTGGGGAACCAAACATATTCAGACAATCTGTTCTATTACCAGAGATTATGATTCATTTAAAAGCACAGGGGTGAAAGGCAATTAGTATTAGCGGTGACATTAAAGTGAAATTCTTCTGGAGAGGGACCACTAGGAGAGAGTAACATTTGTGTCTGATGTTTTTCAGCTACCAAGAGTATTTCTAGATAAAAATAAGTGATTCACCCTAAGCATTTTTGTCACTTGTTATTTAAAGGGAATTATCATGGCTTGGCATTAGTTCTGAGGTATAATTCACAATGTTTAACATAATAAATATGTAAGATCCTCTTGGAAAACAGGTCTATAGAAAGGGCAGGCAGATGGAGGCCTGTGTGCTGTTTTGTTATATGTCCAGCATTACTTACATTTGGGAACTCCTGAAACCCTTAAGCTTTAAATCTGCTATTTCTCTTATAAAATACTGTGAGATTAGGAGGGCTGCAGTAATCAAGTGCCAAGATTAAAAAAACAACAATCATTGTAAAGCATCCCATGAAGGCCAAGTGAAAGATGAAGGAATTGCCCCAAATCCTCAAAGACAGACCTTAAGTATATTTTTCTCTGGTTAATATGATTTCTAAAATATCAAGGTAAAGGTGTTTCTCTGTACCTCATCAGCTGCTCCACAAGTGAATAATGCATTAGTTAACATGAACAAAAAGACCTAGTTCATTTTATCTCTTCAGCCTGTGGGATTCACACTCAGATTATCTCTAATGCATTGTGAAAACAAATATTTGTTTTATTTTTTAAAGCTTCTTCATCTTACAGTTGGGGTATATGTCCTGGTTTGAGGTAAAGCAGGACCAATTTTGTTCAGTAACTTTGCTTGTTAGCTGGGCCTCTTCTAACTGCTGAAATTAGCCTGTTGTGCAGGAAACCGTTCATTCTCAGAGTGATAAGACCCATGTTTATGGCTGATGTCAAGGAACGGGATGCAGAGAGGCTCTGGCTTATACTTATTGCTATGGCAACCAAGGACAGCCAACTTTGCTACTTGCCCCATTGGAGGGTCAGAAGCGGAAAAGCGTAGAGGGGTCACACCTGCGGGGAGGAGCAGACAAGACAGGTGACCCAAAACTGACCAACAAGAGTATTCCATCCCATCTGCCTCATGCTCAGTATAAAAGCTGAGGGATCAAAGGGTCAGTCTCTTTTTCTTCAATGGCCAGCGTCCTGGGAGGACTCGGTCTCTGCATCTACCTTTGATCCTGATCCTGATCCTGATCCTGACTCCAGATTCGGAATCCAGTTCCTGTCCGTCACTGAGTCCAGTCTGGGACTTCCCCTGCGCCTGCTGGTGACGTGATTGTCATCCTGGGAGCTTGATACAGCTTTGTATATTTCATTTCCTTCTAAACTCTTAAGTCTCTCTTTTTCTCTCTTTTTTTTTTCCCTCTCTCTTTCCTGCCTCCTGAGTGGAGCAGGAGAGAGAGAGCATCTGTCGTTCCACCGGATTGGGCCAATCTGGCCCAAACCACGACAGTATACTAAGTGACCTGGGTGTAGATGCACAAAGAAGCAGAAAATAGCAGATGAACCTCTAATTTTCAAAGGTAACTATTACAAGTGCAATTGTGAGTTGGAGACATAACTTGTTCACATATTTTTTTAAACATCACAAAGCATTTATCTACATCCTTCTGTGCCTAAATGCCTTTGCCAATTTTTTTCTTTCCTAAGAAATACAGCAACAGAAATATTCAGAGTTGTACTGGTTTTATAAAAAAAATCACTTTTCATTTCTTGAAAACTTTTCTTTCTGACATTTTCTAAGGAAATGCTTTAATTTGGTATATGTAATTTACATTTAAAAATAATAAAAAATATACAATGAGATGCATCTTTTTAAGTTGAACAATACATCTCTCTCATTCATGATGACTTTTTTTCTTTATTATTTTCAAACATGAACTTGAAAAATCTACAGCTACTAAATTTTTACAAATATATATATACACACACATATATATTCACAAAGTCCCGGTACTGTATTGAATATTTACTTTTCAAACTTGCTTGGCTCAGTGGAAAATCTATCTCCTCTTTCTAAGTTCTCCAGAGATAAAAGAGAATATTGCTTAGAGAAGTGCTAATGTTAGTTCATTCCAGTCTTGTGACTGAGGGCCTTAAGCTCAATATGTGGTACATTTTACCCTTGAAAAGATTACCCCCGTATTAATAGAATTTCCTAAACATCATTTAAGGAATATAAGTTCTATCACTATTATCTTACCTCTTTATCAATGGCAAAGCCCATGAGTGTTTAAAACAAGGCCAATTTTGCTACATTAAGAATAATGATTATCAGCTATATTGAGGATAAGACTATGCCACCTTATATTAGCTGCTTGAGAAAGAATAATAGAATTAACAAGGTTTCTCCCTCTCTGAGCCTAATTATGTCAATATAATATAATTTGATTTAAAATTACCATTTTTTAATCTTATGAGCCAGAGGCTGGCCGAGTGGCTGGAATTTGGAAGAAAAATCTTTAGCATGATATATATGCCATAAACGGGATGTGCTGAAGCCAACAGGAGCTCTGTAACAGACTCAGCTGAGAAGTGTGCTCCAACTGTGAATGAAGTTCAAGGTTGTTCACTGGCCTCTGGGCTAATAAACATGAGCTAGATTCTGCAGCATTATAGCAGGCCATAATATGCAGAATATTGCAGAAGTCATCATGGAAAAGACGTACAGCACAGAATCAGTCACTGAATAAATGTTCATTTTAGTTTTGGTTTAAGCATGAGCATGATTAAGATGCAATTATCAGAATGAACAACTAGAAATAGAAAATAAAGATATTGAACTCCCCTCATCACTCTCTTGTGCTCCCCTCTCTGCAAAATGTTCTGGGGCTGGAAGTCAGCTATAAGAAAAAGTTACAAAGCAAGAACTGATTTTTTTTTTCATGTGAATGATCATCAAGACTTAATGGAAAAATCCCCAGAATATCTCCACCCCCAACATACTCATTTCAGCAGAATGCCAGAGGTCTAATGGAAGATGGAAGTGAATGAGTTGGTAAACCCACTGTGGATTTTCTTATGTCTTACAAAGGCTGAAATAGAATTCAGTGGAAACTGCAAAAGCCAAGAGTCATTTGAAAGGCTGACATTTTGAAGGCAGGAATATCCATACAGGATAGTATTTTAGAACCTGAAAGTATAAAAGCATATTTTCAGTCCTCCATAAAAAGAACTAATTTTCAGAGGTACAAGCACTTTTATCTTGCCCTTGCAGTTAAGAGACCTCAACAGCTCTGAAATTCGGAAGAGGGGATTTTGTCTTGGGCATGAAACATACAAGAAATGAATATTTAAAATGCAGGTTCAGAAAAAGATCTTAGCAGGGCTGGATTTGAAACCCATTTACATTAATTCCTGATTCAGAAACACATCTGTAAGACTGTTCTCTCATTTAAAACCAAGGATTTAGAAGCAAGTGTGTGATGGATATACCACAGGAATAGTTACAGAAAGCTTTCCAGAGAGGTCAGCTTTTGGTCCTAGCAGTCTTGAAACTGTTGCTTTGAGCAGCAGGGATTATCAAACATCTCAAGATATTCAGTGTAAAGACGCAGCTTTTGATGCCAGTCAAATATATGCAAGTGTCAGCTTTCACTGGCTTTTAACCTTCACAATTATAAAGAACAGCTTGGAAACGTGACAGTTGGAGCATGATTCAGTGACCTAAACACAGGCATCTAGTGTTATTTTGGATGCCCTACAGGACCCTGACTGGCTTCCAGCTACTGCTTCAGAAGGGCACGGGTCTTCTGTTGCTTCAATGTCACATCTGCGAGACTCACACGGATGCCCCGTATTACCCCCCCCAGGGCATCTCAAATGATACTAGATATCTATATTTAGGCAACTGAATGGAGTCCTCTGTGTGAAAAGAATGCAAGCAAAAGGATCCAAAACAGATTCCTCAGATCCATAATTATTTTTAAATTGTTATAATTATGGGAAGCTCACCAGTGATTTCAGAATGCTTCAGCTGGCAATACTGGAGTATGCAAAGTGATTTTTCAGATGTTTGCAATTAATTAGGCACTGGAAGTATTCAGCAAAGTCTTGCCTCTGATGAGCACTTACAGAGAGGATAGCATTTTGGTGCAATTCTCCCACTAACAGGCTGCTTGGGAAACTGCAGTATTTTGTGAAAATTTTGGACTGATTGCTTCAAAACCTTGACAATATGTTTAGTCTGCATAAATGAGGGAAAACATATTTTGTTTTGTTCAGCGTGCTCTGAACTTTCACAGTTACATAATTATCTGCTCAGATGGTCCCACAGTCTTATTTTGACTGAAAGGGAAATTGGAAATGTTGATAAAATAAACCCAGGCTGGAAGCTTGGCAGCTCTGCCATTTGTTAGAGAGAAAAAGACCCAGGTTCAGGACTTTCTTTAGTGTGGGATATTTTTCACTGCAAACCGTTCCCTGACACAGTGACAGCTGCTACAAGGATATAAGAAACGGCTGGATTACATTTTTCTGGTCTTCTCTTGAAGTGAGATATTATGAAAGTTGCATCCTGTGGGGCATGCTGAGATGCTGGCATTTCATACTGCCCAGAATCTGAATCAAAGTGCTTGATCTGACTTTTGAAATGAAACATCCCAGGTTTTTTTTTTTTTCAAAACTTTAAACTCTCAGAAAGTCTCATTTTCTGTTTCCTAGTACCTCATACGTAAAACTATGGTGACAATGACTTCCTTTGCAAAGCACTTAGGTGATACTAAGGTTATGGGCTGTTTAAGAGACAGGTATGATGAGTCAAAAGGGAAAGGTATAATTTGAGTCAAAACAAAACGATAAAAATAAAATTGAATGAAAAATTTCAGATGCTTTCCTGTCAAATATTTTGGCAAACTAAATCCATACCCATTAAATGGATTCCAGAGTTGCCTGATGGGAAACTTTCTGCTGGGAATTCTCTGAGAATTCTTGTCACTTGTTTGTCCTGCACAAGCCCTTACATTAAGGTGTAGTTGTACAGGAAATGAAAGCTTGTCCTATCCAGCTCCTTGCACCAAGACTGGGTTACAGCAGAGGTGTCTAGTTTCATATCAGCCAAAACAAATATGGTCCAAAAGTGTAACTGCCCTGCATCTGTAGCCATTTTAACCCTAGCAAAGACTGAAATCTGCTTCTGAAACTCCGGTTGTAAAAGCATCATCTTACATCCCTTGTCCCTAGCTGTAAATGCCATCGTGGTGCCCAAGGCAGCTGAGGCTCGCATCATTAAATTTTTATGTGTGCACCAACATGCGTAGTCTAGCTGCCTACAGTTTCGTCTATGGGCTCTTGACAGACAATTTATTCACAGAAAAATCCAAACTGTCTCCTACTGAAGCAGCAATACAGAGGTAGGCTTTAGGCAAATCTAGAAGGGAATGCAAACACTGTATTTTCCCTTACACATACGCAGCGGTGTGACTGCTCTGTATTCATGGGTGTGGAAAGTGCGATTTCATACAGACTTCTTAATTTCTAGGACCGCTAAAGTAATGCATTGGTTTTGGCCCCTTGCATCTTAAGTTTCACAGTGAAACTTCTCTGCTTCAGATTCTGATGGTTTCATACTTTCTTCCTTATCAGAGAGGCTGAATAGAACTGGCAAGGCCACGAGGCACCGTCAGCCCTGCCTGTCCCTGCTCAGTGTTCCCAAGACCCCCACCCTCCCCATGGCCCAGGACACCATTTCAGCCCCCTGGGCTCCCTCCACCCTGCCTAGGGCTCAGGACCCCATGACAGCCCGCTGGGGCCATCAGCCCCTGCCCCAGCTATGCCACAGCAGGGATGGTCTCCAGCTCCCCACAGCCCTGCCATGGGCTCTGCTGAGCCAGGCCCACCCGTGGGCCCACTGCTCAGCCTGGCCTTGGCCCATTACCACCCCCAACGAGGTGCTCGATGTCTGGGGCTGCCCTGGTGTCCCCCCAGCTGCCCTGCTCCTAGCTGGGGTGGGATGGGATGAGCTGCCAGGCCCTGCCCCGCCACCCTTGCAGTGCCCTGATGAGAACCTCTAAACTACCTCACAGCCCAGAAAGCCAGCCGCATGCTCAGCTGCATCAAAAGAAGTGTGGCCAGCAGATCGAGGGAGGTGATTCTGCCCTTCTACTCCAATCTCGTGACACCCCACCTGGAGCACTGCATCCAGCTCTGGGGCATGGACCTGTTGGAGCGAGTCCAGAGGAGGGCCAGGAAGATCATCAGAGGGCTAGAACACCTCTCCTGTGAAGACGGGCTGGGAGAGTTGAGGTTGTTCAGCCTGGAGAAGAGAAGGCTCCAGGCAGACCTTATAGCAGCCTTCCAGTACCTAAAGGGGGCCTACAGAAAAGATGGGGAGGGACTCTTTATCAGGGAGTGTAGTGACAGGACAAGGGGTAACCATTTTAAACTGAAAGAGGGTAGATTTAGATTAGATATTAGGAAGAAATTCTTTACTGTGAGGGTAGTGAGACACTGGCACAGGTTGCCCAGAGATGTTGCGGATGCCCCATCCCTGGAGATGTTCAAGGCCAGGTTGGATGGGGCTTTGAGTAACCTGGTCTAGTGGGAGGTGTCCCTGCCCATGGCAGGGGGGTTGGAACTAGATGATCTTTAAGGTCCCTTCCAACCTAAACCATTCTATGATTCTATGATTCTATTATTAATAACTGAAACCACAACAGAGTGAATCAACACCTTCGTATGTTACTTATTTGGGAACTCCTTATTCTGGAAATGGTTTAGCACGTAATGGTCCCAGTGGATAATCACTTCAGTCACATTACTGGAATACCAAGCTTTGGTACTGTTACTCCATGTCATTTAACTAAGGCCAGGAAATAAAGTTCACTTTCTCACAAAATCCCCTGTGCATCCATGGTCTCGGGAGAACACTAAAACTTTGTTTAAAGATACATAATGTTCCTGTATAAAGAAAATTAAAATTGAGGAGAATGGAGAAGAGTGGAGTTGAGGGCCCTCTGGATATGAGTTGAACATGAATTTTCAGAGGCTGGCAGCCAGGTGTACATGTGGCATATCTCTTAGTGGCTTTCTCTGCTATATTGACTCTTCAACACTCTTGGATTAATCTTAGGACAAGAGGCTGTGTGCACGCTGCTGCACAGGATCAGCCTGTGACGAGCAGACCCACTGTGTCAGCTTGTTGGAGACCCTGCCCTTCAGAACGCAGGTAGGCATCGGTTGTGTCTTAGACTGCGCTGACCACCCCATGGTAACCACCAGTAGCTTTCCGCCCTTCCACAACCCTTCTGTGTAGACTTCTTATATTTTTATAGACCTATGCATTTAATATTAATAGAAAGCTTTAAGATCTTGAAGATCTTAAAAGCTTTTCAGAAATCAAAGTTTGAATATTTTCCAAGGTATACATCTAGAACCATACTGTGTCCTTTCTGATGATCAAAACACTTAACCTAGAAGACTAGAATGGAGGAACTTTTTTATTACCACAAAGAGCTCTGCACTGAGAGCACAGACAGCTTCATGCTGCTCAGGTCGTCCATTGTTCTTCCTGTATCCCAGACAGAAGAGAGCAGTAGGGCTATACTTTCTTGCAGATATCCAGTGCTAAAAGGGTCATAATTTTGGTGGACTAGGGAACCCCAGGAAATGTATCTCTGTCCCAATGCAGCCTGCAAACTGGCCTCAGTGGCTTTTTTATGCCAGATATCCTGCAGGTCCAGAGGTGGTGTTTCTGGATTAAAGACTCTTTTTCTTACATGGGCCTGGATTTAAGGGATAAAGGCTTGAAACTTCTCATCTAAAAGTTTTTCTGTCAGTGGGGCACAAACATCAGGGCTGCAGGAACACATCAGGACATGCTTTCACAGGACACTGCCCTCTCCTCAGAGCAGGATAAAGTTAACTTTAAAAATAAAATCTGTTTTCATACTGCATAATGCTCGTGATTAAACATGAATTGCTCATAGTTGTTAGAGCCTGGGGCAGTCACCAAGCCCCAGCTGATAAATGTTGCTTAAATGAAACGACATTTTTTTGTTACGCTCCTGGCAATTAAATAATGATGTGGACAAATCTCTGGCAGGGTTACTGCCAGACCCTACAGACTTTCAAATAGCATTTTCTTTCAAATGGCAAGATAACAATAGGTCAAATCACTAATTTTTGGCCCAGAATCATATCCCACAAGGATAAAGCTCTTTTCCTTATAACTCCTACATGACACTGAAAAATTTTCTGTTTGATTTTGAAAAGCATACGTGGAACACACAGAGCTGAAGTAGGAAATAGATACCTAGACCCTGATATATGGCATGACTGATGAGCCATTTTGCTTTGTGAAAACACCTCAGGGCCTCTGATGGGACCAGGTCCTGTGGTGATAGGTGCTATGAGCATGTAGCAATATATCGCATCTGCTCGAAGATTTTGCAGTCAGAAAAGGAGTTTGCAGCACAAAACACAGTATTATCCTGTTCTACAGCCTTATGAGCTAGGCCTAAGAAGTGCCTTGGGTAAGGGTGAGAAGGGAATAACTTACTTCACTTTTGTGGAGGCCCTAGTATTATAATTATATTATAAATGCTATGTCATGACAGAGGATGTTATGTAGGCAAGTTTGCTCATATATCGAGTTGCTGGAGCTGGGAAAACTCTTCTTGATGAGTAAGTTAAACTCTTAGCAGTTTTAACTTTTAGTATTAATCATAACGTTAATGATAATAAAGTTCATGCTAATAGCAGCATTCTATAATTTAGGGATCTAAATATAGCAATTTCCTGAGGCTCTGACAGTGTGAGGTATTAGTCTTTCCTGACTGGTGTACTGAATGGGACTTTCTGCTGGGAGCAGTATGAATCATGGATTTAATATATGTAAATTCTTTAGTGTAAAATCTTTCCATGGTTTACAACCTGGCTGCTTAGACTCACAAGCCACATTTTATGTGGCTGTAATAAGGAGTTATGCAATATTTTTTATGGTGGCTATACCATAAAGGGCAAGGGTTGTTACATGCTACAGGGGAAAGGTAGAAGTTACGTGTTCCTATCTGTAATACGATGACAATTAAAAACAAATGCAGTCTCTACAGCACTATCATTTTAAATTTCTGAGTCATTAGCTTTCTAGTACAATAAGGAATAAACATCATTTAATAGGCAAAGCATAACAAAGAGATCTTGCTGATACATGTTTAAGTGATTAAACAGCAGTGATCATCAGGTTTCTAAATGAGAAATCATTTAAAGTAATAATTTAAACAGAATTGCTTCACTCATTAGCTTGAAATTTCCATTCCCAAGAAATTATGTCTCACTTCCCAAAGAAGACATATTTAGAGAAGATATACATTCTGTTTCTGCCACGTGAAAACTGGGAAAAAGAAGATGCCCAAACCTCTGCCTTATGTAAAGGCTATTGCCTAGCCAAAAAAAGAACAGACTGTTTTTGTTACAGCTATAATGTACTGTTCCCAAAGAGGTGACAGGAACACATTTGCAGAACACACAGCATGCCTGTGGAAAACAATAATCCCCTTTACTTCTTAATCTTAGGGAGAAAGTCTAGAGCTAAGAAGGCAGACCTAAATTTAAACAGACTCGAGAATTTAATCAATTTTGGGTAAGTTTAGATCTCCCTCCATGTAATCTGGCAGCAGGGTGGTAAGACAGCAGTCTTATGAAAGGACATAGACTACTGAAGTAATGAGTTGGTGACCACAACCTGACCTCAGATTGCTTCTACATAAGCGACACTCTCTCCTGGATGCTGGTTTCTGTAACACAGAAACGAATCCAACAAATGTCACCTCCAACCTGCTGTTCACTGTTCCTAACCGAGGGCAGCCCAGGGCTTCTCACCCTTCGGTTCCAGGGAGGGATGCAGGCACCACTGGGGGTGTGCTCCCTGTACTGCTACCCAGAAGCTGCTGAGAGGCACCTCAGAGTTCCTCAGAGTGCGGTGAATATTGACATGTTCCAGGGTCCTGCTAAACACAAACTTAGGACCATCAGCTCTGGATCTGCATGGTCTCTTTCTCCTTTCTTACATGCAGAGGTCAATTTCTCCCTTCCACTATATCCTTTTTTCAAGAATCTGACCCATCTTCATCACAGAGTATTTATGGTAGTAATAACAGCAGGCATTTGGTAGTAATAACAGCAGGCATTAGCAGCTTTGCCTGGATGCTCTCTGGATAACAAACAATGCATGGGACTCCTGCTGGCAGGCTTTTTCTCCTTACTCAAGCTGAGTTTGTTCACAGTAGTCTAGAGGGAGCAAAGCCATGACTCACCAGCAAGTAGCATGTACGCTAGCTGAGATGCCTGCAAGGCACAGACCCTACAGCCTGGTCAACTAGTGGTATTTTGATACCACCTCCATGAAGCAATAGGACAGAGGGTAGAGGAGCACAGGGAGAGCAAATGTTATTCTGGTGAACATATGGATAAAATCTAGAAACCAGTCCTTTATTTGCTGGGGAAGGATGGACAATTAATGCTAAGAATATGTTTATTACTGTATGTGTATACAAGAGTGCATCCTGGTATCCTGACTGCTCTCCAGTACTCCCAAATTCTGTGGGTGATTACAGTATACACAGAAGTGTGATGCTAACTACAGGTCCCATAAATTATCGTGTTGCATAGTTTGATTAATATTTTCTTTATGTTTTATATATACACTACATGCAAGTTCATAGAAAGTATATTTATGTTATACCAGCATTTTACTAGTAGAAAGAGCAGAAAAAAGAGTAAAAAAATCAAGATCAAGAACAATCATTTTTGTTACAATTACTTGTCCCATATTTACCTCCTGCCCTATTTAAACTTTAAACTATTAGCTTTCCTGGATAAGTCTGTACACAGCACAGATGTACCTGTTTCTTTAGTTCTCTGTAAGTAAGATAATCTAAACAATGAAGTTCAAAAGCATTTTTTACTTCTGAATAGGGGTGGCTCAAGTGAAAAGTTGAAACACTATTTTAGAGAGATCAAAAAACAAACATAGAGCTGGACTTTTGAAAATGATCAAATCTGAAGAAATATGAACTATCCAAAATCCTGATCTAGAACTGAGTTTTGAGTTATGAGCCAATTTACAGAAATGTCTATTTCTCATCACTATAAGTAAATTACAAATTTCTCTTTCTTTTAAAAAGGTCTTTTTTTGAGAGAGAGAGAAAAAGTAGAACTGGCACAAAGTGCTTTTCTTCCTCCTTGCCTACAAATTTACAAGAAGTTACGGAGAACAGTTTAGGTGAAACTACATTAGCATGCAAAACCTTTTTTTATCATACTCATTATTCTCCCCACAAAATACAGTGGTTTGTATCCTTCTGAGTAATATTATGTGAATTTTGCAGGACATAATAGTGCTACATCAGTCATAACCTCAATACAACCGTAGGAACTCAGTTTGGTCTAAACTGTCTACTCTAATAATGTAGCCAGTGGTATTTTGCTCGAGCTACACCAGGAATGTGTTCTTTATGATTCAATAACAAAGTGGTTTTTTCTCTTCTTTTGCCAGTGATGGGCTAAAGTGCTTGATAAATACAGTAGAGAGCAGTCTCTGAAGTACTTCTGTGATGGGACTTGCCAGATATAGCTGTGGAATGAAGTCAAGATATAGCGAACAATCTATAAATCCAGTAGGTTTCCAGCCTCATATTAAAATCTGTCCGTTCACAGATGAGGGCTAGCACACCTTCAGAAACAGGGAAGCTTTGACTGTAGGCAGAAAATGTGTGGGAAGCGAGTGCCTGAGAGAATGTGTTCTGGAGAAATCAGGCAAGGTGGAGAAAGTAGGAGGTTTGGGACAATGAAGCATCTGACTACCTAATGCAGCAATGAAGCTCAAAGTACAAACATTCAGCTTGAAGCCAGCCTCCAACTACTGCTTTGTAAATGGTTTGAGCTTTACCATATTCATTGCTCTGTTTTATGTGAAACCATATCAAAGTCTTCTCAGCAGCGGTGGGGATCTAGTGATCTAAAGAGCCCAACCGTGTGAAACAAGAGCTCTGTATTCCACTAAGAATACACGCTTCTGCCCTGTGATCTAATGCATTGTTGAACATGTCATCATCCTTCACTTTTCTAATGCTGGTTTTAAGTTTTAGCTTAAATATCATTAAATTTTTAATGTAATTTACTTCAAATATTCCTAGTAGCAATAGCAGCAAAATGAGGTATAGGAATGATGACAGCAATGTGCATTTTGAACTGATAATAACAGGGTCCTGTTATTTCACTCTATGCAACGACAAGAGAATAGTAATCAATCCTTACTACAAGGCAGTTATGGATCTGTGCCATCTTTATCACATTAATTGCTTGTTTTGAGCAAACAGGTTGGTTTTACCTCTTCCACTGTAAAAAATAACAATCCTTACAGTGTGTTTTCTTGTTGTAACTGATTTTTCAATATGTCTTTATATCACAGCCATCTGAACTGCTCTGTGGGTGCCATTAGCCAATGCTGGTAAAAGACAATAATCAGTCTCCCCTATTTCAAGTCATATGGGTGATTAAGAATGGGTCCTGATGGTCTTAGGTGCAATGAAGAATCAGAAAATTACAGGTAGTTTCCTTTAGTTTGTCTCATAAAGACCTGTGGCAGGACAAAAGAAGTTCAGTCCACATGGCTGCTATGAAAGCTACATCTCCACAGACTATACGATTGAAAATACAGCAAAACCTGTTATATCCTGGAGGTAGGAATTTGTTCTAGCATTGTTCTCTGAAAACATTCTGTGGAAGCATCTTCAGCAGCAAAGGGATTTTGCTTCTTCTAAATTATGACAAGCGGTTTGGGGATGCAATTCATACATTTGTTAATACACCTGCTCAAAACCCTGATTTTTTTCATTTTCTAGAACCTTTTAGAATAAAGCACTCTGGTACCAGTGCATCAGCACTGTGTCCATGAAAATGCATGGGAATCCTGGCTGAATGAGTTTTAGCTGGATCAACATGTCTCTCTCATGTCTGCAGAGAAGACATTTTATACCTACAGAGCCTCAAGTGCCTCAGGCCAATAAATGAGGTAACAAATCACTGCCCTGCAAAGCAGAAGGCAAGCCTGGAAAAACAGGGTGTCTTTGGGCAGGGTGGCAGTGTACTGCATGAGTGCCCCACCACTCACAGCTGTTATAAGGGGGTTTTAGGCTTTAATTGCAAACTGAACATCTGCTTCCTCCAAAGATCACTTGGGCTTTGCACAATTTCACCCAGAGCCAAAACCCCCCAAGCCCAACTTCCCCTTTCGTTCTAGTAACTTTCTAACTTTCTAACATTTTCTTTTAGGCAGGCAAAATGGAAGCATCAGACAATGAGCTTTGGAAGGAAGCAGTACTGCCTGCCAAGAAGAAAAAATTCAGGAAGCAGTCATTAAGCCCAGATAGTCTTATATGCAGTAGGTGCTCTAGATTCCAAAAAAGGAACACCACCAACACCCCACCAACCCCTGCCCCGATTCCACATCACTAAACCACTTTTTGTCTTGGGACATTTATTCTGGGGTATTGGAGGCATGAAATCATTAACGTACTACATGACAGAGCAGTGGTGCTACTGTAGCTGTGACAGTCTAAAGATAACATGGCACAGGGTTTGCGGGGAGAGATGGTATCTTCAGCTAGATCAACGAACACAGCGTGGAAAAAAAGGATAAAGTATTGAGTGAAAAAAAGCTTTTTCTGATGACTCGATGTAACCTTTTCAGCCACTAAGAACTGCTATAACTGAAAAGTATTTGTCTAAGGATGATCACTATTTCTTGATATTTGATTATCCTTTGGTCATACAATAGTTATTTCTACAGATCATTAATAATACATCCTGTTTTAATGACAATGATAAGAACAAGCATCTAACGAAACATTAAAAGTCAAAGGGACTGTTGCCATTTATCTTGTCATTGCCAAGATTTGATCCAGTTTTCTGCTGTTCTTACTAGTTCCAAAGGATTTGTTCAATGTTTCATTATTTTCTTATCTCAGACTGTGGTTCATGATTGAAGGATCATGAAGAGAACAAAAGTGGGAAGATAATCTTTGGAACAGAGGTCAATTATTCGTTTGGGTCAGCTGCTGCAATGAATGATGTCATGTATATCTCACTTAGCAACATAATACAAATAACAAATATTGTTCCACCAAGCGCAAAATCCTGTAAATTGTGTAGATAACGAGTTTTTAATGACTAAGTTCACTTGGTGCAGAGTCTTAGAAATGTTCCAGTAAATGTTGTTTACATCATGAAAAGTGCACATTAAGTACAGTACAGTTTACCACTTGGTACTTACTCCCTGCACTTAAAGGAACACCATTAGAGAAGAGATTTGAAGAGATTCGAATCCTGTTGTAATTACCTCACACGGAAGAGAAGATTTCTATCAACGTTCAGTGAGAAGGTATATTTTGGTAACAATGTAAAGTCAAAGTGCTACAAAAAAGCCTAGAATTTCATAAGCATTTTGTCCTGCGCTTGAATATAATAGGCTACAATTTAATTCCAGGTTAAATCTGGAACTGCAGCTATACAAAAACAAATATGTTTCATTTTTCTTGACCTTCCACTTGCTATTACAGAGCTATTCATAAACACTTACTGCAGTTTTTTCAGAAGGGAAAAAAGAAGATGTATACAGAAATATGCATTTTGTTTAGAATAAGACAGAAACATGGAGAATAAAAGTCAAATTTTGAGTCGCCTCACTGTGACAGTACCTTTTAACTAGTTCAGTCAATTTTACACGTTGTGCCACCCTGACTGTGATGCCATGGTATCCAACTCTGGTATCTTTCTTTGGAAATCAGGAACATTTTATTGCGATTTCAAGGGGATTCAGTACATCTTCCATTCTGAAAATGCTGTGCACATCCTGAATGCACGTTAGTTTGTATAGCTTAAATTCTTTGTTTCCAGAGACTATTTGCTAATGAAGCAAATTGTAAAAAATTATCAATTTATCAATTTCAGCAATGGCCAGGTCTAAGTAATAATTATACCCTTGACTATTGAATAGTGACTTTATAATTGCATGCTGATAAATATAGCAGTATCATTTGAAATGTTTGATTCAGACAGAATTAAACCATTTTGTTTTCATTGCTACTTCTTATCTTCATCATTTATTGTGTAAAGTTTAAAAAAATTAATAAATTAATTTTGAAATAGATTTTTTTCCATTACTGAAAGGTTAAAAAGAGTTAATTTGGGTTCTTTTATTTTTTTGTTAAATCTGTATTTTTCAGTGGAAAAATGCTCTGTCTGAAATTTCCTAATTAGCTCCAGTGGTAGATACAGTACATAAGAATTGCATGGCTATTAGTACTCTTTTTCTATGGAAATTTTGCATGGCATGACTATTTTACATTCCCCAGTATACTGAAGAAAGTCAGAGGAAACATTTAATCCTAATTATATTTGTCCCAGTAAATTATCTTAAAGTTTACACATTCCTTTGTTCATTATCACAACCCTTATCCTTCATTAAACGGTTAAAATTCTTCCCAGTGTCTTGGCTTTCCTGATCCCGGTTTCCAAAATTTGCTGTTAGTCTGTTCTCACATAGCCTTGTTATCCAGTGATCACAGGTTGCTTTTGCTGTGATTTTTCTCCACTTCCCTGCCAAGCACGTTTATCCTAAGACAACACTTCACCAGTCCTCATTGCCACTTTGTCAGCAATTTGCAAATGCCCATTCAAGCACTAAAAAGAAATTCAGAGTGTCTAAAATTTTGAATGAAAGTTTCTCAAATAGCTTAAAATGAGCAGTAGGTTGCCTACGCTGGTGACATAAAAGAAACTGAGAATTCACTCTTTATTGATTGCTAACACGTTGATTAAATCTTTGCTAGCTGTCCTTTCACCTCCTCTCCATCCCTTTGGCCATAGCTGATTGCTCACTCATGGACCTTTTGAACCCAATCAGCCACCACAGTAATTATCAGCAGTCCTCATAAACCCCACTAACTTTGTAACAATACACTGGGGCCATTTATTATGGACCTTGCAATGATGAGCAATACACACAGTGGTTTTACCCCACACTTGAAATGGGGTTTTTTGGATGCAGACAATCTGAGCCACAAAAGCAATTTTGCATGCAAAATGCCGGTAGGTATCACCTAACATGTGCGGAGAGCCAGGGCTGCAGCAAGGAGGTCATCTCTGTTCCTCTGGGTGACTTGGAAATCACCACATTCCTGCAACAGCAAACTCAGATGTTGATCTATTCTACACTGGATGCTGTGAAGTCCAGTAGGTTGAGAAATTACAACTTTGTATTGATTTTCTACTCCTTTTAAAAGGCTCTACCAGGAGTATTAGTGTTATACCATCCTTAAATTAATGACATACCAGTTTTTATAGCCTGTTTATATCCCCAACATAAAAAAAAGACCACAGAAAGAGCAAGACCGTTCTATGCTACAGAAGAGACTGCAGTCAATATTTTGACTGGTCCTGTGAAGAATAACACAAATAATATTATAGAAAAAGCAAAGATGCCAGTTGACAGGAAGGTGGTTTTGTAAAACAACACACAACGGTCAAATCCCTTAGAAAGAAAAGGAAGTCACAAGAATTGGCTGGAGTGAAGGCTTAACAGCATTCATAAATTAGCTGATGCTTAAAAATGTTATTCATTATGCTCTATTTATCAGCTTGTAAAGGCTCTCATTTTAATTTATAATAACACTCCTCCTCAGTCATCACCCCTCTGCCTCCTTTCATTAGATTAGAAAATTCAGTTTTGTATACCCTCTTCTCCCACGGAGAAGCAGAAATTTATTTTCCTCCTCACCTTTTGACTACAATACGCATTCTTGCCTAGATCCTCCTGACTTTTAGTAGTGTAATAATTTACCGGACAACTCCCCACCATCTCAAGGATGTGCCCGTGAACAGCATACTGCATCTTGATTTTTCTTCCTGACAGTAGAATATTGAAATCAATTTCAAAGATAAAAATGCCATCCAGTTTGATTCATCAAGTGGAATAAAGCCCTCTTGCTGAGAAAGCTGTTTGCATGTGGGTTAACTGTGACCTGTGCTCCTCCACAGTCCTTGGAACATCTGGCCATATGGGCTGTAAGCAGATTAATCCAGTGCTTTGCACTCTCCTCCTTTAAACAGCTTAAAGGTTGCTGTTTAAATAGCACGGCATGCGATTTTTTTCAAAAAGATCAGCAAATATCTAAAATAACTGGGACCAGACGAATAACCTCTCTCCATAGGAAATTTTCAGAGGACCCGAAGAAGCCAAATATTTGAAAATGACTTGGTTTTGTTGCGGTTTTGTGTTTTAACTTGATACATCTAAACTTAATCTTTCCCAAAGTTGTCAAATCCTATCTAGCTTACATGATTGATCCAGACATACAACTTCCACTATTCCTGCTTCTGACAATCGTAATAGACAGTTTTAAAGTCTGGCTAACCAGGGAGCCCTGGGTGAGGGGGACCTGTAGTAACACCAGCTTGCCTGGATGAAGCCTTTATGCCTAGATGAAGCATCCCTCCCAGGGTGCTGGTAGCAACGCACTCATAACTTCAGCTGTAGATCCAAAATGCTGCAAAGTACACCCTTGCAGCACTGACCACCCAGCTGGTGCCTGTTAGTGCCCAGAGCTATGTCATACAGCAGCTCACTTGACATGTCCTCCGTGGAGCAAGCAGGGAGACTAGGCTCTGCCCACCTTCCTCACACTCGCTGAAGCTTTTGCCTGCAGGAGCAATTGCAACCGGATTGTACTGATGTGCTAGAGGTCATGCGGAGGACACTGATGCAGTGACTTTTTAACTACTTTTTTCACGACAGCATAATAAATACTGTGGTTGCTCAAATAGCTTGTATTTTAATTCAACTTTCTTAAAAAATTTGTGTTTTCTTCTTTTTCCACTGAAAATGGTAAGCTCCCAGCAGGTAGAATTTTGATTGTTTTTGAAAACAGGAAAAGAAAATTCATTTTATTTCTTTTAAAATCTAAGGTTTTTCTGTGGAAATAATTATTTTGAGAACAAGTCAGGTTGAGGGCAAGTTCCAATAAATGTGAAGTCAATACCAGGCACTTTTTATCCCCACCTCTGTTTTTTAGGATTTTATTTGGTAGAAGCAGAAGCTAAACCCCCCCTAGGACCAAAGCTTTGATTTGTCTGACATTGTACTTTCAGGTTTTGCATTGCATTGGAATTCATACTTGTCTGTTGATTTCCAAGCATTTAATCTCTCAGCTGTTGTACTTCATAGTTTCTGGACTAGTGATTTAGCCTCAGATGGCTATGTTTTATATGTGTAGCAGGATGAGTCCTGGGCAGAACAGTTGTTTCTCTATGTGAGTTTGAAGAAGTAGTCTTCTTCACGGGTGCTGATCATTCTGCTCTGCAGACAAACTGAAGTCTTCTTATCTTCATTTTGCATAGCTGCTAATTTTAATGTTGTACATCAAGATTAGTTCTGGGACTAAATCCTGTCAGTTACCCACCATGGTGAGTTCAAGAGTGTGTCTCTCAATTTTTAAGAGAGGAACATTCTTCTGTAATGGTAGCTACTGTGAGGAAACTCCACTGATATACTTTGAAACAGTACTAAAAACCAGCTTGTAAAGTTGTAAATCTTATTAACATGCCGAGCAGCACGTTGCCTATTACTCTGCATTCCTAGTTAATGGAGAAATTATTAGCAGGCAGCACTAAATTAAGAAAAGGAATGATATTTTGATTTAGTTATTGAACTGGCTCTATTAAAGAAGACTCCATCACTGCACTGACAACTCCTGTTCCCCCTTCTGTTGTGCATCTTCTAGAAGGGGACCTGAATGGGAGCTGAGTGCCAAAGTGTCCACCTGAAGCAGATTGCAGGAGCATTGCCACAGCTAAGGCAGTGTTTTAAGGACTAGATCTCACCTCTTGCTTAAGTTGTCTGTGTTGTGTACACCCAAAGGGCAGCTTGAAACAGAAAAGTGGCAGCGATTCACAAACTTTTGGCCTGATCCTGCCACTGGTGATACTTCACCAGCCAGTTCAGGTCAGATGAGTGTGTGATGCATGATCTTTGTTGATAATTAACAGCAGACTTTGTGAAACACTGAAGCGACAAGCAATGCTTTCTTTCAAATAAAACATATGCAGCATTGACATAGGAATTCTCTCTTTCCTTATAATTTGATTATGATTATTCCTAGAGCATGGTGGAAAAAAACCTTCCAGTCCTCTAAAAGTTTCTGATTTTACATTTTTCCCATTCCGTTTGGGTTGCAACCAAGACCTTTCCAGTGAAACTCCAAATCTCAGGATATCGTAAGAGGTCAGGATTCTCCTCTAAAATGGAAAATAATCCACTTGAACTTCCTTCAGGTCCCAGTTTCAGCCAGAGATTTCTATTTTAGCAGCTCAGTTGGGATTCCTGACTACTAGATTACAGACTTGGTATCTCTTGCTGTGCCCTAGTAACTACTCAATTATTTAAACATGGAATAGCTCCAACAGATGCTATTGCAAGAAACACATTCTATAACGGCACAGTCAGGGCATTCATCTGGGACACTGGAAACCAAGGGTCAAGTCCTTGTACCACAGAGTTTTAAAATCTTTATACAAAGAATTAAATTTATGCTAGGCAAACAACGATATCACTGGGTCAGGGGAACATAAGTTCAAATGCCTGTTCTGGGTTATATCCTATTCTAGCATGGAATTCATCTGTGCTTATTGGGAAAATCATTTATCTGTTGAATTTTGGCAGAAACAAGCTCTTACATCTTGTATGACTGCATCCTAAGAAGCAACAGAGATCCTCTCAACTCAGTAATGCAAAAGTCTAATTGGCAGTGTAACAGACACTCTGATAACTATGGGGTATGAAAACCAGCTATTTTGTGGAAGTACAGAAGTTTCATTGAAATGATAAGGTATTAAAGCAAAGTTCAGATTTGTTGCTGATAGTTCACTTTCTCAGCAACTTAAAAGGAAGATCTGCAGTGCAAGCTACAGAGAAAGCTGCCTTGGAGCTGGGAATTAAACCCAATGCTCCTGTTGGGGAAGGCACTCCTTAACGGATATAAGTCTAGCAAAGGCCCATGTAGGTCAGTGGAGCTTTGTGGCGTGACACCTGTTAGAAACCCATCATATAGTCCCTTGGCAACCAAAATCAACACCCTAGAAATTTAGCTATAGTCAAAGCATCCTTGATTGGTGTGCCACCAGGAAAAATGCATTCACCTTCAGCTCATGACAGGACTGCCATCATATTTCCAAGGCTGCTAGGGAGGTTTTGGGGTGTAACTCCCCTCACTTTGGTAGACTTCCATCATGCTGATGTTAGATCTGCGGGCTATAGGCTTTGTATGGCTCTCAGGGTTGGAGGAGCGATGGTAGCTCTGGACAGGGCTGGCCCAGTGTTCAGGAGCTGCTGACCATCAGTGCAGCCACTGCCTGCCCCAGCACAACGGGGTTGCACCCGCCTGGCCACAGCTGGGCCCCCTGGAATCTGTATGAGCTTAGCAGAGCAGGGCGATGGAAAGCACAGGATTATCCCATACAAAAAGCACTGATTCACAACAATTGGTCATGATTTCTGCTTTCTGAAACTCAATGATTTTGTGGTATGAATAATTCTCTGACTACTGCTAAGCTAATGTCTTTGTTCAAAGTGATATCCTGCAATAATTTATATAAACACTGTAAATTACATATTTGCACTGTATATCAATTTTATGTCTGTGCCCACTGATTTCTCTCATAAAATAGAGAAATAAAACTTAACACACTTCTCAGATACATCACCAGCTGCCTGCCTAATTTCTTAGAAGCGAACAAAAACAGTGTAGGTGACAGTCAAGAAAGGCAAACTCAGGCTCTCCCAAATCGTATTTACCTTCCATCACTGCCTTTTCTTTTCTGAATCATCTATAATGAATGTCCTCCTCTCTTCATTAGACTCAGTTACTGGTTCTTTGTCTACAGTAACATAATCCGCATGGTTTAAAAACACAGTTCATCTCTCTACCTCTATTCCTTTTCCCTTACCATTAGTCTAATTGGGATGAAGCTTTGCCCACGAGACCTACAGACAGAGTTCCCAGTAACAAGGTGTCAGAGGAGGTTAAAAGTGAGAGACCTTTAAGGCAGAAGGAAATGTACTACAGCAGCTGGTCAGCAAACACGCCTGGGTTTTGTGAGGCTCTGAGCGCCTGCTGCCGCCGCGTTACACATGAAGAACTAAATGCGATGCCCAAAGGCAGAGTAAGTGCATTTGATAAGGTGGATGCCTTCCCAACCTCGCCGGGTGCTTCCAGACAGAGCGGGAACGGGGCCAGCTCCTGAAGGCCACATTGCAGCAACTTCTCAGCCATTGCTGCTGTTGCCACTGGTTTTCAGGAGAGGACGACAGCACTCAGGGATCTCCTCACGGTTCTCAGAGATATCGCTGTAAGGTATCTGGGTGCCGCAAGAAAGAAAGAAAAAGATTTGTACAAGAGGCAAATTGTACAACTTCTGTACTCTTTAAAATAAATCTCTCATCCTGCTCAGTGACTTATCTTTTCCGGGATTATTTTTGCAGCCGTGGATTTCCCTCACTTCTTCCCTAAGTGAATATCCAAAGGAAGACTTTAGTCCTAAGACATACGGAAATCAAACAAATCAAGATGCATATAAGCTGATGTCCTCTGGTTAACCTGTCATGTATGAAAAGCAACTTAATCCTCAGATTTTGGAGTGCATCCAGTCTATAAAAACATGTGGACTGGGAGGAGCGGATTGGGAAGCAGGCTGAGCCGTAACAGGCAGTAGGTGCTGCCGCTGCTCAGCAGTGCCCTCAAAGAGCAAAACCCCGGCAAGTCTGCGGCGTGCATCCCCCTCGGGTGCTGCTTCTGTCTGGTTCTGCTTGTAACCGAGAAAGCCTTACCACAAAAAGAGCAACTGTGTGTGCTGTGAGATTAGGAACTGCCACAGCCTGTGGAATTGGCTTCACAGTGAAGTGCAACCTTGAGGTCTCGTCTCTCACGCTGAGGGTTAGAGATGGCAGAATAGCACTACAGCATGTGTTCTGGTAGTTGTTTCTGCCAGAAGCGCTCTATTTTGTATTTGGGGGAAAAAAGAGCAAGCTTTTAACTGGAGTTTATTTTAGTTCCCTTGCCTTTCTACCACAGAATCCAGTATGAACAGTGAGCATCGTTTGAAAGGTATTTAATAGGAACATATTATAGTGAAGTAATGAAGTGATCCCTTCTCAGCATAATGCTGCCTGCTATTTTTTGGTATTTTGTAAGGCAGCAGCTGCCTCTGTTCTGTTGCAATGCATGTGCCTTTATCCTCTCCTGCTTGTTACAGACCGAGGGGACGACGCTGCCTCACTCTGTTTTGACCACCGACTCTGCCAGAATGAACCAAAACGCTGCTGTGAGCACCAGAGGAACATGCCGGAGACTAGCCAAAGAAATCCTTTGTAAAATGGCAGCACTCGAGTCCTCTGAAGCCAGGTGTCTCCCAGCCCATGGGCCATCAGGCACAGAAACAGAAGCCAGGTGCCAAACACAACGCGAGCCAGGGCTGGCAGCTGCTGAGGGATGCACCACTCCGAGTCCAGAAAGGCAGGAGGAGGCAAGGCCTGGCAGTCCTGTCCCCAGGAGGAGCCAGGGCAAGGATTAAGGAGCAGAAACGAGTGGCCTGGGGGAAGGATGAGGATCAAGGGCTCCGTATCAAGAGGGTACACAGCTACTGCCCAGAGAGACTGCAAGCAGACGAGGTGATTGTGTCCTCTACCAAATGAGCGGGGCACAGATTTAGTAAGTTGGATTTAACAGACCATTTTGGCTGAAGAACTGGGCTGCTGCGCTACTAGCTTTTGCAGAGCCTGTTACCTGACCCAGAGTTTGTGCTGCATTGGCAGAGAGCTGATGAGGCAGCGAGGGAGGAGGAATACAACTTGAACAACTTAGTTCTCCTCTGCTAAACCTATCCTTGCTTACGGACAGTTGAAACTTGCAAGTTTTTGGCAGAGAATGGATGAGACTTTCTCCTTTGGAATGCTAAAGCATGTTCCCATAACGAGCGATTACCGCAGGACTTCAGGAACACAATCTGAACGCTGGAAGGGGGCCGAGGGTAAAGCGGACATGGCTGAAGTGCTCTGTAGACAGGCAGGGCTGGGCTGGCTGGACCGCGGCCGAGGAAGCCAGCCCAGGCCACCACCACCTCCAGCTCCCGCCCGCCTCGCTCCGCAGCCCTGCAGCATGGTGAGCACGACCCAGCGTGAACGGGGTCTTCAATGAGGCCATGTGGCAATCAGCTTTCAGAAGAATATACTGGCGTGCGGACCAGTAGCATACAAACACATTAGGACCAGTCTTTTAAAATCCTCACTCGAACTCACCTACATTTTCTGCCTCTTAATACCTAACAAAGCTCGCAGACTCCTTTAAACCCTCATTGCTGGTCTCCTAAGTAATAAACTCTTGCAGGAGGAGCACAGGAAGGAAAAGGTTCCTTCACCACAGAAATCCTGCATAAAACACTACACTTAAAATAGTTTTTAGGTAAGATATTAATGTAGCTGAAAATGGCTGAATTATATAAGCTCTAGTATAAGATTTTTCACATTTCATGGAAATGCAAGTACAAAACAGCACATTTGTTATTCATGACATGAATCTCCATAAAACCCCAGTCTTGTAAAATGTAATGTCAGGAAAAATCTGATTAAATGGCGCTGTCCTCCCTCAGGGAAAACCTACTTCAATTAGAAGAAATTGTGTTAAAGTCTGCATTTCCTGCTCCATTTCATCTTATTTATCATTTCAATAACTTTCTTTATGCTAGGCTAAAAAAATGCAAAAATCAGTGAGTGGCAGGTGAACATTAAAAAATATATGCATTTATTATACTTACTCGTTTACACTTAATGCTATTCAGTTGTCTAGTTTCAAAGCTTGAGTACTTTCTTTTGTTTCCATTTTGTCAGCTTGACATTTTTAATCTGAATATTTAGCTATGTCAGTCTCTGCCATAACTGGAGCTAATGGCTTTAACTGGGAGCAGTAAGTTTGGTTAAGAACAGCCCTTCAAGTGGATAGTCAAGGCTATTTTGAAACTACTTTTAAGTTTTCTTAGGTATTAAGTGAGGGATCTGGCTCTTGATTAATAAAAATCTTCGGTGACTCTTCGCATTAATTGCATCAGTATCATTTAACTTGGATTTAGGAAGACAGTTGTTGTATTGTGAGTGATTAGATGATTACTGAGAAGATATCTGAAGATTATCAACTATAATAGATATTTTGTCTTTTCTCGCCTCTGATTTGAGTTTGTGTCTATTATGCATCTGTGAATTCAAGTGATTATGTTCTTATAGTCAAGTGAATATAGTTGCTACTCTGTTTGTCAACATACAACCAGCTTAAGAAACACTAGCTAAATTCATACCTTAGACCACTGACACATATGGCAGAGATATTGAGAAATGAAGCATGATACTTGGCTACTTAAAATACTGATGTTCACTGCATATTTTCTATTGCATATGCTAGACTGCAAGGGAGTATGTTGCACCATACGAAGTGCGTGACATCTGCTATGGCTAACAGATATTAACGAGCTTGCACATCTGTTCTCCTTCGATTCAGTGGGCTCACAGCAAAACTGTGAAGGCTGATGCAAAGGCAGCTTTCATTGACCACTTCCTACATGCTGGAGGCAGCTAGGGACAGACACTGGAGCAGCTCAGGGAAAACTTGGGTGAATTGTCTTCTGATGGGGTAGAGGACACTATGCAGCCAGGTGGCAGTCCTCATATCAGTGTAGTGGTCTCACACAGTCTATCCTTCCCAATTACATGGTCTCCCCTACTTCAAACATTATTCCTGTTTTATCGGTGATATTTTGGTTGCCTTCTAGACTGATGAGTCAGCTGTAGAGAGGGACAAGGCCAAGCAATATCCCTGTCGATGTAAGTAAGATCTGGTTTGCAGCTTTTAGTGATATCAAAAATACACACTTCAGGGCAATGATTTTCATTATTAGAATAATTTCCTGATTTGGTGAGCTTTTGATAGATTTCAGTTTCTTTTCTACCTGTTTTGAACAGCAGGGAGAGACCATCTGAAAAAGGACATTTTTGTAAAAGGTTGAGATGTGCTTTATTCAAACACTTCTCTTTTCAACTGATTTTTCAACAAACAAAAACCTACAAAAAGAAAAATGACACATCTACTTTTTCTATTCACTGATTGGTAAATATAGGAATTCAACAGGAAAGCAAAAAACCCCTATCATTCCTCACTTCTGACTTTTCAGAAATTAACTAATTAACTTCCATCATGTACAGAGAACATGGTGTTTAGCAGAATATCACAATGCAGCACGCAAAGTATTAATCCTTATACTTTCGATAACATTGTTTGCTGATGCACTGCATTGTAATAAGAACTTAGTCACTGTAGATGTTGAGCACTAGTGATGAGACTTAACCTAAGAAAACCATAAGGTCTAGAATAGGACAATTTTCGCTGAAAGCACACCCAAATTCAGTGTCAAAATTAAGGTAACAGTTGGAATAGAACTTTTGAAAATAATAAACAGGGCAGAAAGGAAAAAAACAATCAGTATACCACAAATAGCAGCAGGTTGATGGAGGAGGTGATTATAATACATGGGAAAAAAATCTATAGAAAAGTGATGAAAAATAAAAAAGAGGAATAGAAGAAACTTAGGACTGGCATAGATCCATTTCTACATAGATGGTGTATAATGCTGAGGCATAGACAGACGTGTTTAACACATTTTGTTCTGTTTTCACGGGGCAGCAGAACGAAGTATTGTAAGAGCATGATGTACTTTCTAGCACTTTCAAGAAGGATATCAAACAGCATGTACAGGGTCATCAACTGCCTGGGAATTAAATGATAGGGTATCATTACAGATAGTTAGCGTGGCTGTATATCAGACAAATCCAGCACAGCACTGGATAAGCATTGAAGAAAATGTTGTTACATACATGGCATGATAGCAGTGGATCAGTAGATGAAAAGACTTGGTGCTGAGGGTCCCACATCCTTGTCAGATGTAGTTGAAGGAATTTACTTTGAAGCAGAGTTTGTCTGGTTCCTGAGACTGAAAGTCTTCACCATGCTGGGGCTCAAAGCTGTTCAAGGCTTGTCATTGCTTTGGACTCTCCCCAGAGCTGGTATGCATTGATGAGCACTTGGAGGGTATTTTCCAATTTAGCTTCCTCCAAAATAAATTTAAAATCCAAAACTGTTTTCCTAACTAAACCAGAACATACTAAATGGAGATGATACAGGGATTTACTTCAAGCCAACCAAAACCCTAGTACAAATGTAAGAATTCATCTAAAGTAACAGAGAGTTCCTTGCCGTGCCACATTCCATGTCTCATCTCCCCTGATTCTACCTAATCCCTCCCCTGTGTTTACAAAGGGTAATTCATAACACAACCAAAGTGTTGCAAGAAAAAAAATAAAATCAAGTTACATCACTGTATGTCTCCTCTACAGTTCTCCAGAGGATTAACTCTCATTTTGGCAGTGTTAGTTCCATTTAGCACCCTGTCAGCTGGTAGGCTGCATAAGCAGTTGTGAAGGCATCATGCAGCATGTCTTCTTCTGCAGCTAATCTAGCTGTAGGGGAGAGTACAAGCTAAAAATCATTTTGTAAGGCTATAGTACCACAGTCATGGCCACTGCTGGAAAGCTTTACTGCCCAAGAAAAAAGCGGAAGGGCATGAAAGAATGAAAAGCAGGAACTTAGACAACTTCTTCAGGGCTAAAATGGCATCTCATATTTAGGAGCTCTTGGCATCAAGTATCCTCAGTTACCCATGGAAACTAGGCCTGTGTGAGTCAAAAACGCACAGCTGAACAAAAATAAACACAACTGAAAATTTTGATTTGAGTTGATGCAGACAATCATTTTTCAACGTGTTTTCTTTGGTTAACCAAGAAGAATATTTGAGAATTGTAACAATTTGGGGCCATTTATGACAGAAGTAAGGAAAGTAAAAAATTCTGGACTACTTTCGTAACAAGATTCTATTGCCTTTCAAACACCAACGAAGATGCAGCTATTCAAACCATGCATGGGACCATCACATTTTGTAACTCGAGCTCTCCAACAATGAGCAGGCCACCTTCCTGGCAGATGGGAGCCTCCTGCTCAAATCTCGTCTGACTGATTCAGCACACTAATTGGAATTTGTATCTCCTCTGAAGTCAGGACTCTAGCCATCAGACTGTATGTGTAGTATAGGCAACGAGGAGTCTCCCTCAGTCTTTCTTCTTGAAGCTGCCTAATTTTGGCTAAATTATTGCAAATCAAGCTAAACTAAGTCTCAGTTTCCATGGATAGAGAGAACGATGCTGAGCCTGGAGCTTGTGTGCTAATAAGGAGCAGCCACCGCATTTCCAGTTAAATCTAAAAGGTTTTAATTCATTTTCCTACCAGATTTCAATGAAAATAAGCTTCCAATTATGAGAAAGTAAGATTTTTTTTCTAGAAAATGTTCATCATCTCTTCCACATCTTCCAACTAGTCCAGAGGGGACATGGAAGTTAGCTTCTTCACTTGCATCTGTGTATCAGACATGTGCATGCAAAATGGAATATGTAAATTACAAATTGAACATCTGTAAGGTAATCAGCTGGTGAAGATCAGTAAGCCTCCTCAGCAAAATACAAGAGTTTTGGTTAACTTATTCTGAGCTGCAGTAGTTTATACAGAAATGGGCTCTTGGGTGTCAATGTATGTGTGCACATATAAATAGACATACGCGTCACAATCCCACTTTTAGCAAGGTGAATTTGCAGATGTTGCCTCATTACTCAGAGTTATGTTAATAAAACCAGACTAAAGAAATATTCGTCACTTTCCATTTTCTACCTTGCCTACAGTGTATTTAATAACATCCCAGCATGGAGTATCTTTGAATCCTGGTTCGGAAGTGTCACGGTTTCAGCTGGGACTTTCTTGCTAGCAGCTGGTGTAGTGCTATGTTTTGGATTTGAGATGAAAATGGTGTTGGTAGTGCACTGTTTTTGGTTGTTGCTAAGCAGACAAGGCCTTTTCTGCTCCTCACACCGCCCCGCCACTAAGTAGGCTGGGAGTGCACGAAAAGTTGGGAGGAGACACAGCTGGGACAGCTGACCCCAGGTGACCAAAGAAATATTCCATACCATATGATGTCATGCTCAGCATATAAAGCTGGGGGAAGAAGAAGGAAGGGGAGCACATTCGGAGTTATGGCATTTCTCTTCCCAAGTAACAAGTTACATGTGATGGAGCCCTGCTTTCCTGGAGATGGCTGAACACCTGCCTGCCAATGGGAGGCAGTGAATGAATTCCTTGCTCTGCTTTGCTTGCGTGTGCAGCTTTTGCTTTACCTATTAAACTGTCTTTATCTCAACCCACGAGTTCTTCCTCACTTTTACCCTTCCGATTCTCTCCCCCATCCCAACTGGGGGGAGTGAGCAAGCGGCTGTGTGGTCCTAGATGCCAGCTGGGGTTAAACCATGACATGAAGGAATACCCTCCTTTCTAAGCTCTTACCTGTTTTACTTCTTTTCAGGGGAATAGCTCTCAATTCCCCTTCACGCATGAGGAGCACAATATAAGGAACAATTTTCTAGTCTATGGGCAAAAAGTTCTTATGCAAAGAAATCTTACACAGGTCTGTTCTTTAGCATGAAGGCAACTCTTTGGATCAGCACTGAAGACTTCTTTTGCATGTAACATTAATGGCTTGATTTGCTAGCATCTTCCATTTTAGAGACTATAAATCATGATTTATTTATTGTTGGTTGTTGGTAAGAAGCAAGTATTAGGATATTTTTAGACACTTCACCCTGTGTATACTATATGTAAAGAAAACAACCTTAGGTGCAACTTAGCCTTCATATTTCACATTTAGCCCCATATTCTTTCAATACAGATGGTCTGGCATATTTTTCTTCAACTATATGAAATTTCATGTTATGACTTGCCAAGTTATTTTAAAGAGATTTATAAAGACTCGTAACATCTTCAGAGGCTGAAAACCCTTTATGTCTGCAGGAGGGAAAGAAAGAGAATCTGAAAACCATTTTCTGGAAGGGGCTAATGGCTGAGAGCACAAGGGGAACCTGAGAACAATTTCAATGATATTTACAAGAATGCATTTTTCATTTAGCTCTTGGAAGAGTCTCTCACATGGGTCAAATGTGTCTTGGCAATTTTTCAGAAAAATGCAATTTAAGTTTAAAGCACACTGAATTAAGATTTCCAGAGTCTCAGTTTTGGCCTGAAGAGGAAGGTTTCATATCAGTAACTGGAGGCCTAATTCTCTACTTCCTTTCTTGAACCACTAATATCACTGAGGGAGTGACTACGCTCCCAAAGTGATATAAAAATCAGTTCTTGGATGTCAGTACTAGGGCAGCTATCACCAGCACAGCAGGCTACAAGACAATGGGGGGAAATGGTGGCCGGACTTCTGTCATGTCTGCATGTGGGAAAGGACAGAGGCAAAAGTAAAGATGAAAGAATCACACCTTAGACACAGACTTTTACTGTGTGACCCCTCACTGTGGCCTGGGGCATTTTGCTCAGTTTCAGATTAGTATCTAAAGGCAGCTGAATTTTGTGGCTGAATAATCTATGCCAGCTGGTCAGAAGAGTTCCCCACTGAACTGGCTGTACTAAGTATGACCAGAAACAACAACTAATGAAGCTGGTATGCACACTGGGTTAGAGGAAATCCAGAAGCATTTAAATGCTGTCAGGAAGGAACACCTTAAAGAAAATCCTGCTCACAAAGATGATAAATCTCTTTACAAATTGCATGACAGTTGGTGGTACATCCACAACCCCTGTTTACACGTTCTCTCCTGCTTTACAGTCCCAGAGAGGATGTTGTCCATAACCTGCCACGCCTCACTTTCCAGGGAATCCGTATGGCAATTTTAATGTCTAAGCCCTATTTCTGGTCAAATACAACTTCTGTTGAGTTCTAATGCTCAATTCCTAAGGAAGGATGTTGCTCCCTGTTCATAGCAATTTTGGGGAACTCTTCTGAACAACATAGCCTGTTGATGTACATTGATGACAGTAGGAGTTTTCTACACAAACCCACGGCTGTATTTTACAGGAATCCATGCAAGATAAAGTCTGTTGCTTTTTTTCTTAAGTAGAAAGAAATAAAATCTAATCCCGGTTCAAAGAAAGAGCATGTAATAAAATATAGTTTCGACTCAGATAGAACAGCATTTGAGTTATTTTTCTTTTTGGTTCCAACAACAAGAAAGAACAATGACAAAGACTTCATGAAAGACATGGTATTTTTTAATTTCCATGTAACAATCCTTATCAAACTGAAAACGATTTTGCACTATCATTGAAAATGATAGCAGGCTGCCTAAACCTTGAGCCCTTAAGAAAAAAACATGCAGTGGAAAGGACACAGAGGTAAAAATGCTATATTGGATAACACATTTACATAAGGATAACACATTTAAAATGCTATTGTTTGGGATAAAGACAATTGCTGTTAAAAAAGAAGAAAAAATGCCTCTGAATGTTACTCTGCTAATATATAGACATTTGGTGAAGAAATGTACTACTACTCTAAGTCTCAGTCAAGCACCACTAGTAAATACATCATTACACGGAACACTGCAATTACACAGAACAGTGACTTCCACAAAACTCATTTTAGACTGGTCAATTCTAGTAATTTATGCCTACCATCACAATAAGCAAATGAGATGAAGAACTCATTTTGTGACTGCTAGCTGAAAGATGATACAAGAGTACAGGAAGCAATTGCCTGGATCAATATTTTATTTATTTTTTCCTCATTTATAAAATGGGTCTGCTAGTGCATCTGTAAAAACATAAAACCGGAATAACACAGTGCATTGACTACCCAATGTTGGTAAATGCTGTTATAAAAGAATTCTATAAATGTCTACATATCTCCAAGTGGTTAACTGATAAAATGCCAATAGAAAGCGCAAAGAATAAGTAGCGGATTTTCTGGGTTTTGTAAAATCAATAAAACTCCTGATTGCATACTGCAAATGGGTTCTTCTCTGCAATCCTTGACCTGGAACTCTTCTCACGCTCTGTATAGGAATGAACAGTTTGTCCAAGCTCACCCACAGATCACACTTAGAAAAGGAAGGCTTTCTATGGGATTTGGAAAGGTCAACAGCTTGCATTGCATTTCTAATCAATGCATTGCTTAAAGTCAGGAAGTCTTTAAAGCTTGTTGAGCTAGTGAGATACAGTGAGTTACACAAATAGCAAAGAATTAATGTGCAATTATTAAGATTACTCATAGAATAAAGGAGGATAAAGGCAAGAAAATTTACTTGATAAGACTCCCATATGAGTATCACTTTCCCTGAAACTGAAATCTTTCCAGCTGTAATGTAGACAAGCATATCTATTTTGAACAACATGACCAACACTGCAGAACTGGTTAGAGAAGAAGGAAAGAAAAATATTACAACTTTCAGACAAAACCCCAGAAGGAGTTTCCTAGATGGGATGCAGAAAAGCCAGTCGATTAGTATCAGATAACCTTTTTGACTAATTGTACAATACTTTTGAAAACTTCTTGCCATTATATGCCCAGCTTAGAGACCTAGCTGAATCACTCACAAATATATTTCTGTTCTCCACTGTGTTCCATGACATTTTAAGTAAAATGTACAATGAATACATTTGTCCAATTCTCAGATAATTCAAGTAATTAAAAAAAAAAGGGATTTGGCCAGGACATGGGGCCTAACAAAATTACTCTTACAAAAACTGTCATGGGATTTTTTAATGATCCAAGAATTATCATACAGCTTCCACTCTGCTTTCTGGACTCATGGGGGAAGGTTAATTGGGTGCAGGCAGACAGAAAATGGTCTAGTGAGCAGAAGTACTGTCTGTGGTTAATTACTGGTTACCTCCACCCAAGCTGCCATACAACTACCTTAAAGTGGGAGAGCTGGTGGGATCTCAGTGTGACACATCAGCAAGGAACACAGGGCAGGTTAGGAAATATGAAATGTGGAAAGCAGGCATGCCTGTGCACTCCCCCTGCTTCATTGAAGGAATTTCATAAATTTAAAGATATCAAGCACTGAGAGCTTAGGAAATGCTAGAATTAGTGGTTTCTATTCAACATTTGTCCTCATTTACCCTTCCCCCTCAAGCATTAGAATAGTTTTTAATGACTCGAGCATGTATGATTTTTTCCATATGCCTGCTATCTCATTCAGTGCATGCATTTAATAGCACTTGATGTTCTGTTTTCTCCTGGCTCAGTATATTGTGTACACTTCAGTAGAGAAGCTCTCTCCTAAATATAATAGACACACTCCTGGGCAGTTCTGTAGTACACACAGAACCGTCAGGTAATTTGCAAATTTTATTTTTGTATTTTCTTGACCTGTAAGGTGAGGGGAAATGTATCAGCACCATTTTACAGATACGGTATGGAGGCAAAGAAAGATTAACATTAAGAGTACCTGCTAGTTTTAAGCTCTCATTTTGAGATGCCCTAGGACCGACTTTTCCACACAGGAAGCATTTGTACAGTGGTTAATATATTCTGAGAACAGCTCTCCTAAGTTCAGCTGTGCCTGGCATTGCCCATACTTCTCCAAATTAGAACTGTGCTGCTCTCAGGCTAGGCATTAATGTACCGAGAAACCCACAATTAAAGACTGCAAAGTCTGGTTTATGTCACTTGCTCACTAAAGCACAGGAAGCAGCAAGAACTAACGAAAGAATCCTATTTCCTTGGACCAGAGTCATCTTAACTATAAGAGTATCCTATCTCGTCTAGCAGTTCCTTGCCCCATTCACTGCACATCTCAGCTTTCACAGTAATGGAAGCAGTGGTATACAAACAGCAGTCCTCTTAATCATACTTAATACTCCATTTGTGTAAATGGCAACACAAAGTAAAACTCCCTTATGACAGTCCAAGACCATCCCCTTCCCAAGATCGTGAACTTAGCAGGACTAGTTTGACAAAAGCTACAAAACTGTTTTTCATTAAAAATATAAAATAAGAATTTGAACAAAGTATTCTAAGTCTTGTTATAAATACAATTAGTGTAGGACCTGATTATCTTACATAGTTCACAGTGTGTAGAGGAAGGGAAAAAAGTGGCAGCCATCTGCACGAAACAAGGGATGTGTCATTCATACATCTATCTTGACATGTATCTTTAGCTTCTGAGTATGATCTCCAATATGTGCAGAAGCAAGCCTTACCCAGGTGCATTCATTAGTTCAGAGCATCTGAACTGACATATTCACCCCCAAATTTATGATGATGTCAAGCAGTTGCAGTTTACCACTCACTTCCTGAAATTTCACTATTTAAAAAGCAAAGTATTTTTTTAACTTTCTAATATAAACTCAGTATAACATAAAAGTTATCTTTTTCTGTTTCAAATAACTTAGAGCAGTTGAAGACTGCTGCCAGTCTGGCTCCCTGTGCCTCACAAAGCTTTAACAGAATTATTTCCTGAGCCTCATACTTCCCTAGTCTTAACAGCATAAATCAAATTATAAGCTCAAGAATCACAATCATAGCCTTGGTACTGCAGCCTAGCTAATTTTCTGTGATATCTGAGAACACTGTGTTTTTCCTAAATACACTGGTAGCTTATTAGACTTATCAGGTAAATGAGCTTCTTTTACCCTAAGAGATGAACATTGCTCTGGAAGTAAATCAATACCAAGCCTTGTATAGTCGACAGCAAAGATCCCGGAGTATTGCTCTTTTCCTGCGGCAGCATTTTATTCTGAAATCAAGGCAACAACTTTCACAGCTGATGGACTGTGCTGGTGAGCGTTGCTCTGTTCCTGTAAAGATCCGTGCGCAAGGCACTGCAACTAGGGCTGATGAGAGCAGGTGAGGTTTGTCAAAGGCAACTCCTGTTTCAATTGACATTGTATTCCGGTGCTGACAACTGAAAGCTAAAGTCCCAATTAATTCATTTTCCTTTCACTATAAAAATTTTCTTTTTTCCCTGAAGGTCCATTCAATCTAGAAAACCGATGGCCCTTGGCAGTACTGGTTATTCTTATGTGGCCACTAAATATGCAAGAGGGCTTTGACTTGTAACTTCTCCCTGAATTTTCCAATCTGTCTGGACTCTGCTCAATGAGTGAGCAAAAGCACACAGTTTCAGCAATCCAATAACTGACATATTTACAGCTGTGGACAGTTCTGTTCTCTGAATTGTTTTTTGGTCTCTGCACAGGCAAACAAATAACTTAAGTGGGAGTTTTGCCTGTGTAATGAATTTAGGAAGCCTTCCAAAATAGGAATAGGATGTGTGGGTAGCAACAGTGCAATAATAGCTAACTTTTTTTTTTTCCCCAATTATCTGCAGAGAAAGAACAGAGATGGGACTGAGCAACAGAATTTGGATCCAGATTCAAGTTTCAAATCACCGGCAGAATGAAGATATTCTGATATAGATTTTTTCTGACCTCTGAGCCCCAAAAAGCCAGATACAGACATGGCATACAGAGACTAAGAGAAAGCTACCACTATTTCCTCCAATTCTTAGAAGCATTTTAAAAACCGTTTCATAGGAATTTTAATTATTCGCAACTGGACACATGAAGATAGATCCCTGTTCTGCAAATGACAGGCATGTATAGAATTTGTAAAGAAAAACTTCAGATGTGCAGCTAAACTCTTACTGAGTTGCAATCATGGTTTGTTAATATTTACCTTTTCCCAGATTACTGGCTTTTTCCTCGGTTTTGTTCTCTTTGTTTTGTCAATGAAAAAATACTATACAGTGAAACTGTTTATTAATCCTGAAAACATGCTCTTGAGGAGAATAAATTAGGGAAAATGCTGCTTTCTAGATGGACAATCAGAAGTGACATAAATTGGGCTTGAGGGAGAGTATAGGACAGAACTGTAGTCTCCTGCATCCTAAGCGAGGACCATAATTATGGGCTTTTAGGTAAAATCAGTACTTTTTTCTCTAGGACTCTTGTGACTCCAGCTTGTTTTCCCATAGGCAAGCACAAGAAAGCACATGCTCCATTTTCAGTTGAAAAATGTGTTTCCTTCAGCTGGAAATGAAGGGAACCAAGAACTCTGTCCAGCTGAGATCTGAAATGTTTATCTGTCATACTGATCTGCCTGGTGTTTGGTTTTGATCTGGACACTGAACAACAACAAGAAAAAAATAATCCATTGTTACATTGCCTTAGTGAACAAGAAATAGATCTAACTGAGGAAATTTTTACTTTGTTTAATGCTGCAGTATGCACAGCGGTGCCGGTGATTTAAGGTAAGGATCTGGTCAATGCTAACCACATCAAGCCAGTGCTTTCATGCTAATAAATGATTAGAGGCAGAAGTAAAAAGGCCTGTTAATGTAGGTATCTGATCCTGACTCCACATGAAACCGTTGGTGCTGTGCCACACAGAGAAGCCCTCCAGGCTGGATTCGGACACTCACGTGCATGTATTCTTCAGCTAGAACCTTCCTTTCCCCATGATAAACTTCATAAGGTATTCCGCAGTGTGTGACAAGCTTGTACATGCCAGCCCTTAATAGGATGGCTGCTTAAAGCAAGAATTTGATTGTTTGGAACTAAAGCTTTTGGCCCAAACTGCATGACTCTGTCCATTTACATCATGAAAATGCTGTATTCAATCTAAGAACACATTACCTTACCCATCGAGCAGTCTTCTGTTAAATATACTATGAACTAGTCGGTAATATATTTGAAATAATGATGCTGTAAATAGAGTAGGCCTTAATTTTACATAGTTCTGAGGGACATCTGAAAGCTCTCTGAGGTCAATGCTCTGAACAAACAAATACTGATTTCAATATGACTTACAGAAATATAACCTCATATGAGCTCTGTTTAACAGACAGATTGGAATATCTGAGACCTACACACTTGGGGTTTATCTGCCAAAATACAAATGACAGTGGGGAGAGTGGCAAGTGCTAACAAGGAGTTCAGGAAGCAGGGTTCCTTTTATCTTCACTAGTTACATATTCTTGGTCCGGCTTGGCAAAGCACTAATGTGCTGTCTAGACGTTTATATAGAAGCTGATTTGGTTTGTACGATCGTGAGTTATGTAAATGACTAGGTACCCTGTATCTTACATGAGCCATCTTTGACTGCCATATATTTTATTGAGATGAGCACATTAAGAGGCATAAACTCTATATGGTAAATCCTGAAAAGTCTCGTGTAACTTAATTTTCATAGATAAGAAATGCAAAACAAGTCTTTCCAGTGTACCACGATTTTCTTCAGGAAGTAAATCCATTAGAAAAAAGAAAGCTTTCTAATGCAATGACAGAGAGCACAGCCTAGTCATCTGCATGTGGGACTGAGACTCACAAATTATTGTTCCAGCTGCCACCAGGCAGCTCTCTTTATCAGATCTAATTTACCCATCTTTTATCAAGCCATGTGAGAGACATCATAATCATGGAGGGAGGGATTCATCCTACCTAATGTCAGCTGTCTGAAGGTAGGCAGATGGTACCAGCTAGTCCTCAAGGCGATGCTTACAGTCAGAGGAGAGGGGCACCTCCTTGAGACAGCTGTTGTGGGACTGGGTCCGTGACCCTCTGGAACCTCCCATCTCTTGCTGCTGACTATCAAGAGACCACAGACCTCCGGCTTAGACCTTGTTTTTAGCTTTCTGAAGTCGAGTGGGCTGATTCCCATGTGTCTTTCACAGAATACTAATGAAAGAGATGAACCAAGGATTAAAAATTTGGATGTGGAGACTAAGTTTTTCCCCAAATCAGGGATACGTGATGCCTTTGATTTTGTTCCATCCATTATGGAGAAAGGATCTCACTGGTGTTTAGACTGGTACTAAGATCAGTCAGGAAAAACTGAAGAAAATGTCCCTGTGAGGTATAAAACACGCAGCTGATATGACTGAGTGATCCTGAAGGCAGCTGAAAACATGAGACACCAACTCAAGGTTTGCAACTTCGCTGTTCCAATAGCTGGTAAGCACAAAACATGACATGAGAACAATGGTATCAACCTGCAAACAACAGATTTTCCTTATTGACAGCTGGAGGTATTCCAGACTGGATACCTCATATTTATCTGATGCTGTGCAACACAATCTTGAATCCAAATAGACTGAAAAAATAATAATATGAAGGACTTCAGATAGTTGCCTAGAACATGCAGGATAACTCAGAGTCAGCAGAGATAATGAGGAAATGATTGGGTAAGAACATGAAAAAAATATTTTGTTTAAACATTAGATACGATTTTCAACAAGAACTTGTTGAAATCACATTCTCATCTGGCCTTTCTTAAACAATCTCCTACCTGAACTCTGTTGTGGCCTTGAAACCAAACAGGTTGAAAGCTTCTTTAAAACGCAAAGAATCAATAGCACTCAGAGATGCTGTGGTTAAGATGGAAAGCAGCGCAGGGTACATAACATTACATCATCAGCCTGAATTGTTAAATCCTCATTAATACATATACAAAAACATACGGTTATGTTCTACGTATATTGGTTAGACTACGTATATTGAGATCAGGTTTTATTATTCCCAAATAAAAAGCTCTGTGTATTAAAAGAAAAGTAAATGTGTGCATTTTACTGAAGTATATTTGGGAGTATACTGACCAGCTTCACTAAAATTACAGAGATTGACCTCAATGTGAGCCAAGCCACCTCCACAAAACATTCCTTTCTTATATTTTCCATTTTCCTCTCCTGTAAATCAAGTTAATCCAAATATAAATAGTGTAAAATATAATGAATAACTGCTGTGAGGTCAGAAGTGGGTCAAAGATGGATAAAGAAGAACTAATCTGAAGACCAAAGGCCATTGTATTTCAGATACACAGGTTTAAAGGTGGAGGAACTCTATGAAATGTAAATGAAATTTGGCAGGCTGAGACTGGTGTGACTGATGTCCTATTCTGGCCGTCACAATCTGAATTCAGTTTGCTGCTACGCGCGTCCACCTGTGTGAGAAACAGTACTGAACTGAAAACACAACATGCTATATGGGAATTGATTTATTGTCATCATCCAGAAGAAAGGCATTAACTCATCCAATTTAATAAATTAATTTGATTCAGGGTCATTGATTTTCCTTAGTTTTCTGGGCTAGGTAGTAGCCTCACTTCATTATAAATGCCAGAAAAGTACAACCAAATATCACATACGTAGACAAAGATTGGTGTCATCTAATATTCTCCAGTTCCGAATAATTGGGACACCTATTTTTAATACAGCGACAAGACATACATCTGCTTTTACACATACCAGTATCAGGAATTCCTAATATGATTCATCTACAAAGTGTAGTTCTAAATACCTGCTGCTGAAATGTAGAAAACTTACAAAATTGATTAAACCTCGTCAGAGGTCAGAGTCCTTTTTCACAAAGTTACCAGAGCCCAGTATTGGCTGCCCTGCTAAATGTGATAGATATTCCTCTCAGTTTGTCGTTTTAATTTTCTTCCCATTTAGATAGTCAGTCTTAGGATAGTAATAGCAAATACAACGAAAGTACAATACTGCTGGAACACTGCTTACAGGGTCTGTGCCGGGGACGAGGCACAGCAGGGTGTTTTACTGTAAGCCAATTGCTGCAAATTGATCCTAAGAAAGAACATAAAGGGAAAACTGGTAACAGGCTAAAAATCCAATCTGATGCTTCAGTACACGTCCAAATATCTGTACTTTAATGACTTCAATTATGGAGGAAACGAGTGCATTAGAGATAATGCTGCCCTGGCTAATACAGCCTCTTCTTCCTCAAAAAGGCATTCAATTGACTTTCAGGACTCTGAGGTTTTTTACAAAAGTTGATGTCCTGTGCTTTACCTCACAAACCACTGCAGTGGATGAGATCTCCTACATCCTCTAATAAGCAGCTACTTTAAGTTTTGTGACTATCACCAGGAAATTTCACAAACTTACCTACTTTTCAACCTTCCTTTGCCATGTAGCCAGCTGAACGGCAGTCACATTTAAGGCCATATCCAGAGAAAACGATTTCTTCTGCTTGATTTTAAACCCCTGGGTTTTAGAGGCTTAGCCAGCTATCTGAATTTATTGGTAATGGATGATGATAATTGGCCCTGAAAATGAAGCCCCAGATGAATGGACTTCAGCACAGAAGTACTGGCACTTCATGTGACAGAAGGACTACTTCAGAGCTGTGGCTGGGGTAGTGCTGTCAGGCATCTCCACAATCACCTATCCATCAAGAACACTCTTCCTTTTTGCAGCTGAGACAATCCTGTCCATTTGGAAGGACTGAAAGAGACTAGCCATGGGTAAAGCCATGGGTGAAGCACATGGTGCCACTGTTTGACCAGAAGGTGAAGACCTGGTGTTTCTGTGGCAGAATATGTCCAACAGGGGAGGTGCCTGCCAGACCCTTCCCAGGGACGTTTATTAGCTTCTCAATGAAGTACTATCAGGCACAACACGGCTCTAAACTGGCTTCAGGTCTGCTGCCAGCTCCATTCTAGCCAGCGTGGAGGATGAGCAGGAATATTTTGGTCCACCTGTTTCAATGTGAGTAGCCAGCCCAGTATCTGCAGGACTGAGATTCTTCTATCCAAGCTGTGAGAAGAAGGAACCAGGATTTTGTCAGCAATTTGTTATGCTTCAGATTACTGGACTGGATCGTCAGCTGGTAAAAATCAGTATTAACCAAGCTGGTATTTTTTGGTCAATGTACACCATTTGAGTATATGATCCATTGTATTTTCCAGTGTTGAAATATCTCAAGTAAAAGGATTAAAATATTTGTCACTTGGTGTCTCAGTTCAATTTGCTGCAGAGTTCTGACAAAGTTATAGAGAAACTTCTCTTTGCTCATTAGGTGACGGAGATAAGAGCAAGTGTCATTGTGAAAGTGAAGATGCAAATATAAACTATACAAACAGTTCTGAGAATTTATATAGTGCCACAGAACATTCCTCCTGAAATCCTATTTAGGAATTATGGTTTGCTATGCTGAGTGAGCCCAGGTGCACTGGCTGACGTCCATTTGAGTAATTACATTCAGCTCAATATGAAGTTCTCTTTTCAGAGGAGCAGTGCATTCTCTCTTCATCCTGACACATTTTACAGTAGTGGTGCCTATTATTTCAAAGCTGCACCCAGCCTCAGAGACAGCTGCACTTCACTGATAGCTGAAACAATCCTTGTACCCACAGTTCATATTCTCTTTCAGACTCGACTCTGCTTCATATTGCCTGTCTTGTGTAAAAATGTTTACCCTTTTTTGCAAACAGCTTTGAGAGGCACAGAAGAGCAAGCGAGTCACCTGGGTGATAGCTAATCCTTCCACAACTGTAAGGAATGAGAAAGCATAAGGGGGGGAGGAAAAGAGCTCAAGATCGTAACAGCCAGCTCCTGTGTCCAGAGACACCAGCATAGCATTCCTTTGTAAGCTTGCCTGAAAGAGCAGAGAATAGCTCACATCTGCCCCAGCTATCAGGCAGCGAGATGTGCGCAGAACTTTAAAATACATCATTTTTCCCAAAGACAACAAATTTCCCTCAGTCCTTTTTCATGTCTCATATCCCTCCTGGAGTAAGTATAATGTAGCATCCTTATTACTCAGCCTACCCCTGCATTAGGGAAACTATGTCACCTCAAAGTACTGGCTAGTACCCCTAACTAAAGTGTGAGTACATGCAGGGACTGGACCTGAGGAAAGTCAAAGGGTAAGACGAGTGTGATACAAGAATGGTCTTACCATTCATCACTGTTCTCTTTTTTTAAGTCTTCCACTTCGATCTGTCATCCTCCTTCCCTTTTTCCTTCATCAGTTAGAGCTTTCTTTCGATCTACCTCAATGCTGTAATTTCTTAACTTGGTTTCATTACCAAGGAAGGTTTGCTTCTAAATCCATTAAGTGTCTTAAGATGTTTAGCCACAAGGTGCAGAAAAGGGCACTTTGTTTTGCCTTGTAAGTAGCAGAACTGTGCAGTGGTGTCTGATGCCATGCCATTTAAAACAACAGGCGTGCCTCCATCCCCTTCTTTAAATCAGTGTCTTCCACTTTTTAGTGTTTTCTCTCTTTTATCTTAATTCATGTCTGAACCTGGTTCAACAACTTCAAAATGATACCAAGACGGAGGCAAATTTATGCTGGTACATGACTGGCTGCTAGTAAATTGTGACATACTTAATTTTTACTGCATTAGGAGTTTACTAGACAAGCTGTTATTACCTACAATGCCATCACGGGGCAAGAAAAGCTTTTTATGAGAACAGGGTACAGGAAAAGTTGTTCCTACACAAAAAACATTAACAGATATATTTATTTTACTACCATGCAACATATGGGAGGGAAAAATAAACCCAACAGTGTATTTGCCAAATGGAAAAGGACCAAGTTAGTTAGAGTGAAAAAATTATTTTCAAACTTCTGAAAAGATTTTACAATTAACAAAGAAATGTGAAATTAAATTAAAGAAAACACAAAAATATGTAATTGTGCTCTTTTTACCATCATTGTTTATTCCTCCTAATAGTCCTGTTTACTCCTTTTTTGCCTCTTTTGACCTGACTCGATTGAGTTGCCACCCCTTTCTCTGGTTTTCATTGTAATCTCACACTTGGCCAAAGAACAGAGGAACTGAACAAAGCTGTTGATATGTAAATAACAGCTTTGAAGATAGAAGTACCAGATTGTTCCTAAAAAGAAACAGATTAAAAAAAAAATCCTGATGTATAATTCACATGGTGCCTGAAATCAAAGATTCCATTATCTCTGAAGAATAATCATTTCAGTCAAACCAGGTATTTCCAGAGAGCTCTGGAAATTGTATTAAGAGTGCAAAATGTTACATTCTAAATGTTGTTGACAAAATTGCCTATTTCAACCCTATTTCAGTTCCCATGTATTTCATTATGAGTACCTTTTGACAGGACATTTTCAGAGATGGGATGGTTTCCCCCTACGTAAAAACAACTGAAGGCCAGATTCTGATGCCTTGGCTCCCACTAGGTGGTATCTGAACCACAGAGTCACAGAGCTGGAAGGGACCTCTGGAGGTCATCTGGTCCAACCCCCTTGCTCAAGCAGGGCCACCTAGAGCAGGCTGCCCAGGACTGTGTCCAGATGGCTTCCGAATATCTCCAAGGATGGAGACTCCACAGCCTCCTTGGGCAACCTGTGCCAGTGCTCAGTCACCCTCACAGTGAAGTGTTTCCTGATGTTCAGACAGGACCTCCTGTGTTTCGGTGTGTGCCCATGTCCCAAAGAAGCTCTCCCCTGGATCACAGAATTTCTGATAGGTAGGCTCCAAAACTCACCGAAGTCAACAGCAAGTAACTTCTACGCTTCTGGGCTTTGAACAGCACCCTGTATAACTAGAAGGATGAAATTATGTCCATTCACCTGCAACGGCAGCCTAGTCTAGTCTGCATTATTAAGGCCGTATTTCTGTATGAAATCTGTCCACGGAACAATTTACAGGGATGACCACTTTCACTTTGCAGTGAGATACCCTAATGCTTTAGTCCAAACATGCAGTTGCTGGTGTGTAGATAATATGCAGATTGTGAGTTGCACTTGCACAAATGTCATAGAGTGAGCCTTAATAATGAAAGGGGCTTCATGCAAAACAGCCTCAAAAGGTTGCTGCTGATGCATGCTGGCTTCAGATCTTGCCCCAGAATACCCAGCTTGCCTGTGAAAGCTGTCACCTCTGATGGAGGAATATGTTTACAGGTAAGAAGGGACCATTTGCAGTTATCTCATCTACACTGAACAAAGAGAATGCTTGTGTTATTTCAATATCAAGACCACTTCAGTTAATGGTGTTGCCTTGATACTGTGGGTTGGGGAGTATTCATGATGCCCAGACACAGGGACCTAAATATGCTCCAAAGTCACGGCTGCCAATCCTTCCACTCTGAATGGGAGGGCACCACTTTTGGTAATATTGACTGCCTGAGCTCTTTGCACAAGGGTGTACCATTTTCTGGATGTTAGGCAGGCCAGATTGTTGGACATGACAGACAAATAGCTGATGCATATGTATGGATCAACAGCAGTAAGACTAGAGAGTCTTGGATCTATCAAAGTTGGTTTAAATACATAGTACGTAGCACTTGCCACTTTCAGACCAGCTCATGTTCATCAGTCTTCTTGCATAGACAAGGGACAAAGGCAGGACCCTTGAGAGAGCCATAAAGAGCAGGACCGTTCCTCTTCCCACTGATGAACAGTGAGCCTGTTAGTTTCCAGCTCGGTATCAAACCTAGCTGGCAATCTACCTGCATTAGGTTCCTTTTTTTCTAGGATTGCAAATACTCCCATGCTCCTATGTCTGTGGCTCCAAGGGTAAAAATGAGATCCTAGTTTCTTTTCTTAATTTGTCAGGCTCAACCTGGCATCCAGGTATTCCCACAATACCCTGTGCCCCTACTCTACCACAACCATTTCTGTTTGCTTTCTAGCCATCTCTCTCATTGAGTCTTTCTTTTTATTGCTTAGGAGTCCTTCTACTTCACCACATCTTTTTGTGAAAAACTGCACCCCTTTTCTTTCTGACCCTCTATCTTCATCTACTTGTGCTGAAAGACTGCAAAGATATCTTAATTATTTTCCTATTAAAAACAGCTTTGTGAAAAAAAAAACTTATATTGTCGCTTACCATGACAATGCTATACTCTCATGTTGCTGATAGTCACTAAGAACAAGAAAAATCAGACTTTAAGCAATGTAGAACTTGTCTTTTCTACATCTGTATCTTAGAAAAAAATCTAGTTAAACAGCCTACATGCCAGATAAGAAAAGGTAATCTTACATCCCTATTAATTCTGAACTGGCACCAACTTCATCAGGCAACACGAGCTATTTATTTTTATTTACCTTTTGTCTATCAGGCACCTTCACTGTTTATTACGGGTAACTGGTAACATGTTTATCATCATGCAGAACTGTAACCCTTTGGAAAGCAGAAGTCAGCATCACTTCACCAGTTTTCAGAATACGGACAGAATCAATAACAGATCAAACGGTCTCCATCAAAGTGTCTTGAAGAAGAGGCTAACTGGGCTGTTTAGCAGAGGCCAGTACATAATTTGTAAACTACCAGAACTCCATCCGAGATCCTTCTGAGCTTCCCCATGGTCTTCTCCAAAAGGTGAAAATTTAACTGTTTCAGAACAGTGGGAAGGAGTCTCTGACACGCACTTTCACACATTAAGACACCTAATGTAGCTCTTAGACAACAGATGGCTGCAATAGTGGATGGACTCACTTCCACTCATTCACTACTGGGTAGAAAGATTTAAAAACAGGACACTATTCAGTTTGGGTAGTTCAAATAAATAATTTCTGAATCATGTTCATTTTTCTTCATAAGGAGAATCAATAGTGCTTTCCAAGAAGCCACCAAGGTTTTTTTTGCTTCTTCTACAGGAGCTCAGGTGTTTTCCCTCTGTTGTATCTAGAGCAGGTCTTGTATTAGTACTAGCATCCAAGATAGTTGTGCCTCTTTCAGGCAGTGCAGAGATTTGCATTTCATTGTGGACTTCTTTGACCCTCTGTGTCCATCCACTGAAGCAGCTCAGAAGGACCATCCATCCCAACAGAAGGGACAAGTGCAAGGTGGAAACCACCATGTGCATATTCTGCAGGAGACTGACTGCGCCAGAGCGTCAGATTACACTTTCGTCTGAAGCTGCTGCAAAACTACGTGCTCAAGTGCCAGGCTGAATCAGTGCCTGAAATGAATTCTCCATCTCAAGCAATTCAGCAACTCTCTAGTGGGGTGTTGGGTTTTCTCATCTTGTCCTTGTGCTATAAGAATGCCCTTGGCCACTACCAAGCAGTTTAGAAGGGAGCAAAACACTTCTCACAGTGTTCATTTGACTGAAACCAGAATTAAACACTATTCTTCTCATCTCACAAATGCCTCGTTGTGTCCAAGTCTAGGATAAGAATAAAAAGTCTGAAGTCTGTGCTCTTCAGGGTAGATCACAGTGAAAAAAATGAGAGGTTTGCGAAATTTCGACTTGCTCACTTTCTTCCAGTGTGAGTTGAATTAAAAAAGGCTTAAATCTCTGGACTTTAAGATCATCTATTCTTAGAATATATATATCTATCTATCTCTTTAATGGCATATAATAGCAATAATCTCATTTACCTCTGAGTAGACTGGAAGATTAAAGCTCCTGCCAATTTAATGAGCAAACAGTCAGACTGTAGCATCATACATGCCCTTTGTATATTCCAAGGCAAACAGACCTCACTTTTAATTAAAGCACAACTTGGACAAATAACTTAGGGAACCAGTTATTAGTCACACATTAGGTTGCCCCCAGAAACTACACAAATTAACCTGAAAAAACAGTTGGTTAAATAAACAGAAACTATACAACCTTAGGGACATACTGTATTTTTTCTGTCTGTCGATGCATAACACAAAAGAATCTCAATCCTGATTTGGCCTTCCATGCTACCATGATATAACATTTACTACTACTATGAATATAATTTTACACATATTAATTTTGATTCATCCCAAAGCTATCTCTGTTAGGGAGGCTGGGGTGTGGATTATCAACCAGCAGCACCGTCATGATGTTGTCATGCACAAAGTATACAGTAATTTGCACTGCAGGATCTCAAAATACTTTTAATATATTCATCAGAAACCTTTAAATGGTTTTAACTGCTTATCTGCAACTGCACATCTGTGAGATTTTTATCCTTGATTAGATGGATTATCTAGTGTATCTATCATTCTTTAATTGAGAGAAAAACGTGACTGATTCTGAACTGATACTTGTGCTTTGAACTTAATCGTTCACAAGAAATCCTTATAAGGATCAAGAATGTGACTTCTTACTTAGTCTGATTCTAATAAGCGCAAAAAAAAAAAATGGGTGCAAGCCCACTAGTGCGACTTAACATTTGAAGAGAGCCTTTTGTGAACCTTGCTATTAAAATGGCCACGATAGTAGGACGCAACTATAATTTGGCTATGAATCATAGAGCTATTCACAGGAAGGCTCTTAGCAAAGACAAAGGCCCTGCTGTCCATTACATACCCATGAATTGCCTTCAGATAAATGCAGCTTGTCCTTCGATGTAAAGCTACTCATCGCAATCCACCCCGCAGCCTCCATTGTTCGCCCTAATGAAAATGCACTCTGTAATGGAGAAGCTGCCTAATTCATTACAGCAGAGACTATTTTTTCAGCCAACTGCTTTGTACTGAAAACTGTAAAAATCCCCAAAGCAAGCAGAAACAGGGTTTTTTTCTACACAAAATTTAACCTTCATTTGCAAATGGCAAAAATTCCTTTTTCTTTAAAAATAAGTAAATAATAATGGCGTTCCTTTTGTGTGTCGTTAGCAGAAAGGTAAATCTCAAAGAGCTTTCCTCTATACCATCTTTAAAAAGAATCTCTTCTTTCTGGGTTTTATGTATCTACAGAGGCTTTCGACAAGAGGAGGCAATTTCATTGGCTGCCTTTATCTTCCTCCTGGCTCCTTTCAGTTAATATTTGTCTAATACTTGTTAATTGCTACTAAAGATGCTGGATCAGGTAATGCATTTAATTTACCTACTGAGCCTGAAACCACAGGATGGAAAGCGTATCTACGGATATGCCACTGTGGAGTAGCAACAGTAGCTTTGGGCTACAGCTGCTAAAAATAACTCGCTCTGTGCTGCAACTCAGGTATGAGGGATTCAGACCATTCATAAGAACTGCAATTAAAAGCATCAGATGGGATGGAAATACCCTCCTCCATCACTCCGGCAATTCGTTTTTGATGAGTATGTGCAGTGGTGGAGTTTTTTAGCTTGTTTTGTGTGTTTTGTTTTTTACGAAAGGCACAATATCTCTTTTGATTTCTTTGCTGGGAACCAATATTTTGAGAGTTTAAAGAGAAGTGGCCATCATTTTAATTCCAGACAGACAGCAAGGAGAAAGAAAAGGTAATTTTTCAAGGCCAAACTATGTTAGACTGTTGGCATTTCTTTTAACAAGGCAATCAAAACAGTAGCCCTCATAATAAATAAAACCCCTTTAGCACTTATATAAAATGTGGCCTCCTGCATACATTTAATTAGCATATTTTCCTTCGCGTGGTCTCTAGGGGCAAGGTTGATCTACTATTACTCTTACTAAAGCAGACATGCTTGATAAGTAGTCCCACTGAAGTTGAAGAGATTGATCATGCAAGTAAACCTCTCATCAACTTGGCCTCATAATAAATGCTGCAGTGACAGCCAAATGAAGAGCTGAAACCCTGCCTGATGATCTTTCCGTAAAACTGGCCTTAAGGAAATCAAGTGAAGTCAAAAGCAGTAATTCATATCACACACTCGTATGGGTCCTCCACTTCCCTCTTGTCCTGGTTTGAGGTAAAACAGACCCAATCTTCTGTTCAGTAATTTTACTTTTCAGTTAAGTCTCTTCTAACTAACTGCCCTCTGTGAAATTAACGGCATATCCCAGTACCTGCCAGTAACACGATTGTCATTCTGGGAGCTTGATACAGTTTTGTATATATTTCATTATTTTCTTATTAATATTATTATATTTTCTTTTTATTATTAATATTTCATTAGTTTAGTTTCTTTTTCAATCCATAAGTCTCTCTCTCTCTCTCTCTCTGTCATTCTTCCCTCCCTTGGGAGAGAAGTTACAGAGAGCATCTGTCCTTCATTCCGTGGCCAGTCCAGCCCAAGCCGCAACACTTCTTTCTCAAAAAGCAATCCCGAAAGGCACATGGCTAACCCACCGCTGGAGCAGCCGCTGGCTGGCTTTGGCTACTTGAACTTTCCAAGGAGAGGGGAAGAGAGCCTGGCCATTTTCCCGCATTCCAACAAGCCCGGGCACGCACGTGGAAGCGCAGGTTGCTCTCGTCACAGGATAGGCAGGAGGATGCCGGGGAAGCTGCTGGCTGGAGGCTGTGCCAGGGCTGGCAGGGGGCTCAGCCCCGGTGTCCCACACAAGAGGCAGGTGACCACCAGCCACCAGCCTCCCCGCAGCCCGGGCTACCGTCCACTGCTCTGCGCTGGGAGGAAGCGGCTGAAATCAGCTCCAGCCTCGCACAAGTTATGTGCCCCAGCACTCAGTCTCCTCTTCATCTCTTTTAATGACGGTTCGGCCTTTCTCTGCCTCTCGTGATGGGGACGGAGCGCCTGGATGGTGGCGGTGGCTGTCGCTCTACTGTTCTCTTTCCTGGGATATTTACTCTGTAAAGGAGGAAGAGATCTTCTCTGCTCCATGTTAAGCAGCAGCAGCACAGACACAGGCGCAGCTGTCCCATTAAAGCCAACGGTCTACACAAGGATTAAGAGTGCCAATAAAAAAAATAAATATTTTTTTTCTTTCTTCCAGTTAGAACAAACTGAACAATATATTTTTTTCCCCCATAACACAAAACAATTTTCTTATCAAACTGGTTTTGCATCAGAACATTTCTTTAATCTGCAACAAAAGGTTTCATCTTGTGGCAGATGCACAGGAAATAAAAGGGAATGAAGGACCGGCTGCACCTCTGTCACTGCCTCCTTTCCCCAGAGTCACCAGTGATGGGGACACTTCTGGGATCTGAACTCCAGGCTCCAATCTCAGCTCTGCCTGAAGGGGTTTCAATTTGCATCTCCTGCGAAATGAGCTAGCCACTGCGCTATGCCATTCTCTCACTCTTGACAGCTGATGTTTTAGTATTTATAAAAATGTGTTTCAGAGCTGTAAATATCGAGGAAACACGTATTGGGACTTTTTTTTTACCCTGATGGTTAAGGCACTGTGTTGAGGTAAGAGAATCATAGTTCAAATCAGTGCAGGCAGCAGAAGACTGAACGTAGCTCTCCCATGTTTTCCTTGACAACATTAATCACTGGACTCTGAAAAAACAGAAGGGACATTATCTGTCCCTCTGTCAAGATATGTGTCCTGCTGAACAGCCTAACTATGTTTGCAGCTGAAAGTACCTGGCAAATTTGATCCAAGTCCATGTAAATTTTAAGCTATATGAACCATGTTCTGGCAAATTTTCTATTTGTACTACTTGTAAATTTAAATCCCGTTTTGCTACACTGTCGTGCAAGAACAATCATTGACAAAGAATCATTCAAAAATAAGCAGTATATTTATTCATATTTTTGTGAAAACTGAACACATTTTGCATATGAAATATTTCCTGTGTTAAATTCATTCTCACTGTGCTGATTTCTACCCAAGTATCTCCATACTAATCAGTACCCAGTATATTCAGCACATTCAAACTGATATATACAGCATGATCGTGGTTTAGTACAACTACTAAATTATTCATGTGAAAACATATGTTGCACGAACACTGCCAAAGTGTTTATAAGCAATGTGTCCCAAAAAAAAAATAAAAAGAGGAGAGAGAAGGATGATCCGCAAATTAAAACCAAAACATCTTGTAAAATTATCGTTAATAAATTTGGCACAAGATGTAGTCGTGCGCTAATGAAAATTGCTGACTACGCCAAAATAGGAGGCAATGTCCATTAGGTAAGCATCAATATAACACAGGAGGAGGAAAGAACTGAGCATTGTTAAAAAAACAGGGATTGGACAAAAGGGAATATGGCAAAGCTGAAGGTTATGTTCACAGTTTGTTTATACAGCCAAATAAACCAAGGGGCAGGTAGAAGAGCCCGTGATTTATACAGGCAAGAAAGAGACAGCGGGCAGAAGCACTGACACTAAGCAATGAAGTGACACATCCAAGCTTGCATCCTAAGCTAGCAGAAGTACCAAGAGCATACATCTACGCAGCATCAGGCCAGTGAGCTTGGATCTCAGCGTGGCACCTTTTCTGGTGATCACGTTGCTATTACAGGACAAACAGACTCGCTCGTAGATGGCACCATGCAGACATGAGTTTCCTGCTCAGGAACAGTTCTTAGACAGGCATACCTTACATTAACTTCAAGAGCTACAACACTGCCAGGGTCACCTGTTCTTCACAGCTATCATGTAGTCAGGGCTCACTGCTGAGAATATTTTGTGTCATTTCTAACCTCCTCTCTGATCCATCTTTTGCAGGAACTTTGAAGGTCAGCAGAGAGCAACACGTGCAGCACACAGATTTAGTGGGCAGATTAGCTAAGTGACCTCAGAAAGGGAACAAAGAGTGCTGCGCTTTCAATCAGCATCTTTTAAAATCTGTTAACTAACATTGAGATATTTGCTTTGACACCCGACTTTGCTGCAAGAGTTTCCATGGTAATTCTTGGCCTCTTGGCTGTGGGGACAATTTCAGCTAGTCCAGTGGGCAGGATGGGCTTAAAGATATCTTCCCCCCAACTTCAGTGGCACTGTGTCAAAGAGGGACATTTAATATAGAAATTCCCTCCACGCATTTAAGCGTCACTACATCAGCAAAGAATCTGACCCTGCGGTTTATGGGTTTTTCAGCTGTCCAGACTATTTGCCGCACGGACCCTGGGAAGAGCTGCAGTACGGTACCGATGGGGATGGGGAAGATGGCGCTCAGCACCCTTGCCAGGCTGCGGGTCACAGGCAGCCCTGTGGCGCTAAGGGCAAGGGGTGCAACTGCTCCTTCCCATTGGTAAATCTACCCCTGAACTGGATGATGCTGAGATTAAAGACGGGAGATGCAGGATGGTGTTTCTCCCAGATTATCATGAGCTCTGGCTGTAGCTGGAGCGCAGCTCTGACTCAGCGCAGCAGCTGGCTGCTGGCTCCAGCTGTGGGCTCACAGCCCGTTCTCCACAGGCCTCCCGGGACCCAGCAAAACCACTGCTCTTGGATGGCCTTCTGCTTCAGACAGCAGGAAGGTGTCAGGCCATGCGAGCAAAATCCTTTCTTCTAATTGCCGACTGCCAGTTGCTCCTACAATGAAAACTCTTGTTCACCTCTCTAACCATCCGAACTGCATTTACTAGTATTGTTCCTTGAAGTATAGTACAGCTATACAACAAATATACAAATAACATCTGGTCACTGGTTTGTGCAACTACTCTGGTTATATTTTATACACATTTTAGCATTGCTGTGGTTTACTTTCCTGTAATTGGGAAGCACTGCAAATATGTAAACAACATGCCTATAAATATTATGTAGATAATAGTACTACAATGTAAACATTGCATCTATTTTACAAGGTATTATATATGTTAGATATGATATGTCAGTATATTATATATGTTATATACGCGTATAAAGATGTATGCACCATACAAGAAGATTATGGAAAGGCTATGAGTTTTTGTTTGCTGTAATAACGAAGCAAGCAAGCACTCCTTTTAATTACATCTATGATGCAGAGGGGCACAGAAATAAGGATCCTCCTTAATAAGCCTGTAAATGTTAATGATATGGACCATCTCTCTGCACCATTGAGTGGTTTTATAGCAGCGTGTCATCATGACATACAACACCTCCAAGTTTCTATCAGCATATTTCATACTGAACTTGCTTATAAGTCCATTGGTTTCTGGTGTGTAGTACTTGCTCTTTCTTTTTTATTCTACTGGTCTGAATTGAGTGAAAGAACCTCAGAACAAAAGGCCAGGGTCAAGTTTGCACAAATATTGAGCGCGTGCTGCAAAGAACATTTCCATTTTGCTGTCAGTTAGCACAAAAGCACATTGAAGGATACTTGTAACAGCCAGCCAAGCAGGCTTTACGCATGGGACCTTACAGCTCTGACGGGTTCAAACTGCAGTTTTGTGTGATGGGACGTTCCGCTCTGTGGGGTTATTTGCACCCTCCACCTTTGGGGTGGAAATGCCACACAGTAGGGGAAGAGGCAGGAATCCACAGCAGACCCCCCCCCCCCCGGAAGCAAAATCTGTCCTGACACATTTATCAACCTGAGCAGAACCAGAGTATTGTCAAACAGGAGACAATAATTGCTGTGAGGCTAACGAACCATGCCACATGGCTACAACTGCAAGAGGAACAAGCAGTCCCCGCTTGGCTCCTCCGTCATCCCATGGGGCTACCCAATGCCAGTCCCCAGGGACGTGCTGCTCACCCTGCCAGTCCCTGGGAAGGGCGTCTGGGACCCCCGGGGCTGCACGTGGGGCAGCACCCACCCGGCTCCCATGGGCTGCAGGGATGTTTGGGGCTCTTGGGGAAAGGTGATGCTGGGCAGGCCAAAACTGCCCCTCACATACCTGGGACTGATGAAACCAAAGGGATTGGTTTCCAAAGTCTTACCTTTCTCTGAGATTTTTCTTTCTGATCTCTTTAATTCTACTTGGAGTGGATGAGCTGTGATTTGCTTGTGACCTTCACAGGCTGTCTTGAGTAATGTATTTATCTGAGATAAAATCAAATATGGCAGCCAAAAGGACTCTCTGGTTCCCTAACAATTTGCTCTGGTTTCTTTTTCATTCATGAGGTAAATAGTTTATTTGGGTTCTTTTCTTGAAACAAAGACATTTTTTTCTGTTATTCACCTCCAGACATGAGCTACCACATATTAAATAAATATTGAGTCTTAAAGTCTTCTCTGAGAAAAATCTCTTGTAGGCTTCAGTATGAGCTTTGTGTAACTCCTACAGAACTATTAATGTAGTTGGAGATTGAGTTTTATCTCTGTTTCTAGCTCTCCTATTTAATTTAACTAATTATATAAAATGAAAATGAAACTTGCAATGATCTTCAGCTGAAAGTTTGAAACCTCACCATCATGCCAAGGCAGCTGTTTAATATAGAGCTCAAGCAATAGGAGGAAACAGGAAAATAAACAAGTCCAACACACACGTGAAAGATGATTATACCTAGAGAAAGGGATGCCAGGCAATGCAGCATCATTTTTCAGGAAGTTATGCATTAAGAAGGGCTATTACAGACAAAATGAGTTGCTCCTGTTGGTTTTATTCCTGGTTGGAAAGAAACAAGAACATTTTGAGTTTTGAGATGTACCATTATTTCCTAACAGGACTGTTTTTACAATATCTTTTAGATACAAATAATTCTTGTTTCTTGTTTGAGAAATATTTTATTTTAGTTGTGCTTTACTCTCCTGTATGGTTCCAAGACAATAAAGAAATAGGACAATGAATTTAGTTAACTTATCATGTATTATGTTCTCCATCAAAGAAAGACACCAGGAATAACTGCACCAAATTCTGATCATTAATCACATTGCTTTTAATCCCTTTATCTTACCATTTATTTATTGTCTTCTTAGATTTTGCAGAAGTTTACAAAAGAACTATGGTTTTCCTTCTACCTGCTAATTTCAGGCTGACAGACTCACGACAGCTACTATAACAACAGTTGTATTTAATGGGAACATTCTTGTCAGCTGGGGAAGATGGGACAGAAATTATTGGGTAAATTTCCATACATCTCCCTGGTGGAGGTAAGTGCTAGTAACAATGAGAACCTCAATTCCCGGCTCCAGTCCCCTCTTCCTATGGTTGTTTACCACTGAGAAGGAACTCAAAAAACAACATAACTGGTTGTTTGGGAAAACACCAGAAGAGCATAGATCTAAGGATGTGCCAAAGGAAAAAGAGGATTTGGACTCTTTTCTCCCAGCTACCCAGGGCTGCTGATGTGGCCAGCAGGCTCTTGGGAGAAGTGGCTGTGTTACAGTGTCACCTGGGGTGCAGAAAATTGTGTATTCCTGAAGATGCTAAATTTATGTCTTCTGGGGGTTACAAATCAAAATCTGGCCAACAACTCTCTATGTTCAGTGACATTAACCTTTTTGTTGCTGCATCGTACTACATTCCAAAACTATATATTAACACTGGTTGAATTGTTACTGGATCACATCTGGCACTGTATTTAAAATCATTCACCTTGTACTACTCACAGCTTTATGAAGATTGAAATTGATTTAATATACATACGTGTGTAGCTGTGTGTATGCATGCAGGTTTATATATAAAAATGATCCCTAACCATCTTGTTTAAAGAGCTAAAAAGGTGTATGTGTGAGCATGCATGCACTTGAACACATTTATGTTCATAAATACAAATGAAAGATATAACTATTTCAAAAAGTCAGTACTTGCACCAAATTTTGCCTTTTACTGATGATTTCCATTTTGTTTTGTAAGTGAGCAGTGAAGAATGGTCACCGTGCTGGGTGAAAAAATCATATCTACTTTCAAGTTATTTTAATCTGAGAAAGTATCTCATGCTTTGGAGGGATGGGAAGACCAAGGGGAGGACTAATATGAACAGAATGGTTAGTATATGAGTAACAGGGAAGACTGAGGGAAGGATGATACGAACAGGAAGAAACCTCTCCCTTTCTTAGGAGCTCTACTATCTCTCTGTTAAGATATGTGGCTCACTGAATCCATGAGACAGAGCTAGAGGTAAGTCCCTGAAAATAGAGAGAAGAGACAATATGATGAAAAAGGCTGTGACAAAAAAAAATAAAAAACCTGCCCCCCAAAATATCACAAGGCTAAACAGTTCCATGTGTAAATATCGTATGTGTACTATTTGTCCAAGATTATTTGAATTTTCATGAGGGATTTCATCCTTTGGCTTTTTCTGTTCAGATCCCTGAAAGCTCAGTCAACATCTTATTAGACGGAACTTGGTTTAGATTCAGGCATATCTTCCTGGAGAGATAAACACCTTATGTAAACTTTTCAAATAAGGGTGAAGAAAGCACCCTTACTTATCAGGAAAGCAAGCCTTATTTAGTTGTGGAGTATTTCTAATATAAGATAGCATAACATTTAATGAATGAACACAGGATACATTTTTTTCACAAATCTGTAATTTCAGGGCTCTGTTTTGTCTTTGAACACAACACATGATTAATCTCAGTGTGGGATTTACAAAATCCGCTTTTAGCCATAGGATATAGTCAAAAAAGAGGAAGTAAAATGTGGCTTGTGCTAAACTTAGCAGCTTTGGCAATTAATCAACTTTATTCATTGGTTTAGTCAAGTGAAATAGTTTGCTAGATAAGTATAGGAATTGTTACTGCAATTTTGAATACTAATATGTATCCAGCCAAAAGGGTTTTAGAATAAAGAGGCCAGTGTGATTTATTTGTAATCCCTTTAGTTGCTTTTTTATTTGTTCTTTCAGATTGCAGAGACTAAAGAATATGATACTTACCCAAACCCTTGGATTATTTCCATGCAGAAGATTTGACCTTAATGCTCTGTCTACGTGTGTAATAAAATCAGATGGGTTCAAATGATCCTGGTACAGTGATGCATTCTTGATACCGTCCACTCATTTGAAGCATGCAAATGTGGTAACTTATGCCCACTTTTTCTCTGCCTGCACATGATCGGGCTCATGTTAGCATTTAATAACGGATGACATTATGGAAAGTCCTGTTTATCCTGGGAGCATGATCAGCAGGGGAAGGAGTTGGTCAAGCTCCCTTTCACTGCTCTCAGGGTGTCTTAGCTACACTTTTATTTCAGCATCTGCCTCCAGATGTATTTCAATTAAAATTAAATGAGGAGGGAACCTTAGAATCCCACATTGTATATTCCTCACCAAGGGGGAACCCAAATTTCAATATCCCATTGGGAACAGTCTCCAGCCCAATGCAATCCCTTAATGAGCCTTTGTCTGCTCAGGTCCCAACCCCACTGGCCTCTCCTTTCTCATGCCATCAATTTGACATTTAAGAGCCCTGAGCCGTAAAGCTCAGGAGAAGGTCTCTGATGAGACCACACTGAGGAAATACGCACTCCCAATTACTACTGACATTCCTCTCATCTATTTGGGGGGTATGCGTGTGTAAGGGACCGACTGAGTACCCAGGGCTCTAAAATGAATTTCATGCAGAATGGAGTCTGAGCTTTTAAAGGAGGAGAGGGAACAGAAAGTAGATGGTTGGAAATAATGTTGAAGGAATGCCATTTTATTTTTGTATAAAGTTAAGGAGAGGATGTGAATGAAAATATTTAATGAATGTGAATATGCAGTGAATGGGGACACCTAATATGTTATTTGACTTTAAAACCTGGTTTTAGCAGAAGCAAGCAAAGACTCTCAAGTCTGAAGCAATCTGAATCCTAGGAAAGACAGGCATAATCTTCTCATGTCTTCTGCAGCATCATATACTAAAAATGCTATTCTGCATTTTAAAGTACACTTTTCACCAGTAGCTTTTAAACTATTTTACAAAGCATGTCAGCATCACTGCTCATGTTTCACTGAGAATATGTGGGACCAGAAAATGAAATGGTTTGCTGAAAGTCACTTCATGTGGGCAATAGTCCAGATTTTATTCAAGTGCTTTACCGTGTTTCCCCTGCTTGTGAGATTATGATAATATTGACTATCATTACCTCCTGCTACATTCTGCTGTTCTTGTCATCCTATAAATTAATGTGCAAAGATACACTGAAAAACAAATGAAATGCTTCGGATCACCTGGCCACAAGGCTGAGTAGCAAGTACTTCTGCCTAAGAATGAAATGAATGGCTGTCACACAGTACACACACAGACTGATCTAGCAGATTAACAGTTACTCCAATTTACTTCTGATGTCAAAATACTCAGAACAAGTCCAGATGCAAGAGCTAGACAAGGACATCACTAATATCAGCTGCAAAATGAAGACTGTCAGCATGTTCTCAAACACTTGAATAAAAATATCCAGCAGGAAAATCAGAAATAATGGCTAACCGGTTCAGGACTTACAGTCTCAATGTACCTGAGCAATTCCACCCTGATCTTTGCAGAAACATATGTACCAGAGGTCTTTCATTCAAACTTGAATCCCTAATCCTTTTGTTTTCCCTTTCCAAATTAAAAGGAGCTTTCAAGAGTAGTAATTAGCTAGAACCAAGAAACACTGCACTCTGAACTCCACTGCTGAAAAATTTTAAGTCAGCTCTGAACATTTTTATTCTTATTCATTTTATTATACTGAGGCCCGTGCTTTTTTGAATTATATAATTATATATAGCAATCCTGCACATAGCACAGTTCTATTCTTCCCACCTCTTGGACTAACAATTATATATGCTTGTAAAGCATTGCTAATTAGGGGCCTGGATCCCGACCATGCATACTAAGGCCATAACGTTTCTTTTCGATTCTATGCCTCAGATTAGTATTCTTTTTATACCAGATGAAATAAACTCTTTCCAAGGTTATCCACTACAACCAAAGAAAATATCTTTGTTGTAAACCCCCAAATTAATAAACTATATAGCAGGAAGTACAGCATCAGCCAGAAAAACATCATGCTTATTGTGAGACAAAAATATTCAACAACCAGTAAGCCACACTTGCTTAAGAAGATGGAAGGAAAGACAAAGACGAATTCCATAAGAACACACAAATTGGTGAAATTAAGCAGTTTATTCAATACTTTTCCACTCTCTGAAAGCTCCTGTTATTCTTGCATGTGATTAAACATGGAATAGCTGCAGCCCAGGTCACTATAAACCTAAAGAACATTGGCAGGGGTCATTTAAAGCAATCTGCATAAATATTATGAGGAATTGCTATTTCAGCAGTACATGGTACTTGCCATTGGTTTAAAGGAATGCCTTCCTATGTTGTATTATCTTGAGCTTAATGTTTTCCTAGTCCAGATCTGGGCATCTCCAACAGTTGCTCATTTCTCATGAAGCTCAACAGCAAATGCACCATTTTAAATAATTCAGAAGTGATCATTTCAATTCTTCCACTGCAGGAGTTTGGTTGTTGTTTTTTTTTAAAAAATATTATCTTATGTTACTGGACAAGGCCATAGGGATCAAAACTAGTCTCAGTAATTTCCCTTAGAAATTGTCCTGGTGTGTCCCAAAGGACTACGAGACAAATAGATGCATCTCCCTTCCATACAAGTAGAACCCTGAGGAAACGTCGCCTTGCTCTCTTCTGACTGAGAGCAACATATACTGGTCTGTTTAATTGCTGCATGGAGGTAGATTAAAGTTTGGGAATGGTAGCTGGCTAGGCTCTTCTGAGGTAGATTTGCCAGCGGAGACTTTTCTGATGCAACAGAAGTAAGCGTATAGATTTTTGGGTCTGATGTGAGTACTGCTAAAATCAGCTAAAAGACTCCTTTTGTCTTAAAATATGCTATACACTGTTGGAAGGTAATGGCCACACGAGTGCCCTAACCGCCTTTCGTTGTGCCCTTCTGGGTGTCTGCAGGCTGAGCAGCAAGGGCTAGCGGGGCTACCAGGCAGGATGGTGTCTCGCATGCCACTGATGGTCACCAAAGCCAGCCAGCATGGCCGTCCCCACCTGCCCCCTCCCTCACTCCTGGGGCTCAGCCCTTCACTGCCGCGGGGAGACTGGAGACCAGCTTCCAGCTTTGCCGTAGGGTATTTAGTCCCCCCTGGCCAATGCTTGTGAAAGTCTGCTCTACGAGCTGGTGTTTCACTACAACAATCTAAGCTATATAACTGATTGAAGTCTTTAGGTCACATAATTTAACAAGTTATTAAATACTACCCAAGCCCCAGGTCCAGCAAAAGGAGGCAGCTGCTTCTGAATTGAGCAGAGAAAATATTTTGCTATCTAAAGACAGATCAGAGTCCCACATAAGGAAAAAATAAGATGGTTCCTGGGTATCGTGAAACAAATCAAAACAAATCAGAGCACTGTTAGGAGCTTTAGGAAAACACCCAAAACATTGAATAATAAATGAGTACATTTATAAAATCTTTATATCAGTGTCGCATTTAACATATGTGATCTGTGAAAAGGACAGAGACTCAAGGCTACTTTCAGGGCCTATGGATATTGCCATCCAGAGAAATGCAGTTATCTAGTATATACTGCTAATGTTACTTATAACATTCTTTTTCCAAATATACAAAGAAACAAGGTAATCCCAGATGTTCCAGTATGTTAATATTCAAGCATCCTAAATCAAGTTAATCTGTTCCATAACTTCTCTACCTTCTGACGGTTGCATCAGAGAATAAAATGGTCCACAGTAGTATATGAAATCTTTTATAATTCAACAGTAACCATCCTTCTTAAAAATTCTCCTAAAACATCTACATCAAATTCAAGAGGTGAAATCGTCCTAGAACAGAACTTCAGGCTATAAAAATAAATCTACAACATAATTATTTTGGGGAACAACTGGCAATTAGGAAATATTAAATTCAAGGACACAGTCAGGCATTTTATGACTTTGTTAAAAGTCAGAGGTGTGATTTACTTTTTCTGTTCGATTAGGTCATCAGATAAATAGCATAATTAGGAAAAATAATAAAAGCCTTCAAGTTTAGTAAAGACACCAGCCAGCCTTCTCTCACAAAGAGGAAACATATGGGCCTTTGAGCAACCCATAACTTAAAATACATCTCAGGTGCCATATGCTATCTTTCCTCTTTAGATCCCTTAGAACCCATATCCCCTCAAAACCTTTTCTTCCACCAATTGCTTCTTTGCATCAGTCATACTCACATTTTTCAGTCGTAAATTTGCATTTTGGACATCAATTTTTGTAAGACATGACAGGGTCATAAAATCAATTCCAATGAGCTGTGCAAAATTAACAGATGAAATGGTGCGTTAGGTTTGTTTTCACCACCACCATCATTAAGTACAAGGCTGGCTCATTATGAGGAGACAATGTTTAATCATCCTCCAAATTTTGCAGATGGATTTACGTCTGTGCATATCCTCTTCCATGATGCTCAACAGCCAGGCACAGTCTGTTCCAACCGTCTGTAAACAGGGCCCAGTTCAGCACGCTGCAAAGCGTTTCAACGCGTATTTGTGTCTCATTGGTTTCAGAGGATTTTAAGCCCATAGTTAAAGCTAATAAACCCACACTAAGGCCACATGCTAATGGAGACTGGCCTTGTGCATGGTCCTTTGGGAGCTGAAGTTCACCACGAGCTATGAGGGCTATACCGAGATGGAGCAATCCTGACAGCTGCATCTTGATGAGCGAGTGCTCCTACTGCAAATGAAAGGGTGGGAAGCACAAAAACCAGAAGAATCCCCAGAGTATCAAAAAGCAGGAACAAACAGTGAATAGCCATTTTCTTCACAAGATTAGAAGACATTCTAAGAAGAATTAAAAATATATATCAGCCTATGCTTACCATTTCCTTGTCACATTCCTGGCAACAACTTGGGGTTAAATTATGCTTAAGGGAATCTTATTTTGGTCTAATTTCTCAGCATAATTATTTCCCTCCGGAAGGGATGACGTGTGGGGGAGGATTTGCAGAGCTTTGAGGTTCCTTTCCTCAAATGAGACAAATGAGCAATGATGCCCAGGATTTTACCAGTGGGACTTCGCTCCAGCCCTGCCCTTCAGCTTCTCAGCTGACGAAATTGTGGAAAGCATAACCTGGCTTCTCACAAAGAGGAGACTCAGTGATGCTAAATCTAGCACCGAACCTGGTTTTCTACATTTTCACCTACTGGTAACAGATTTAAATGGTGACTTTAGGAAAACATATGTGACTCATTGGACAAAATTGTTGGTGAGTATAATTTTACTATTGCTGTTTGAGGTATGCCGATCATGGGGTTAGTTTTCTTTATTTGACTATATTATTTATTAAAAACCTCTTTTTTTCTTTAAATAATCGAGAAAGAGTATCAAGATTCAGAAGCCTATTCTCTCTTTATCATTGTGTGCTTGGCACTGGTCGGATCTATTGCACAGCTACGAAGAAGAGCACAACAGCTGCTTAACGTCATGGCAGAAAGAGAACATTTGGCATATGGTTACCACCAGCCAGAAAGAAGCAACCAGAAAACCCAAGGTCTCCAGAGGATAGAAAATGAACCACAACAATGAGGCAAGAAACTTGGGTTCAGCCTCAGTCCTCAACAGGCCTGCTGCTTTTTAGGTCAGTGAGGTCTAGGCGGTGCTCATACAACATTTGGGCCATGCATCATACAACTGATGGCTCAAATGCTTCATACTGACAAACCTATTTATGGAAAGTTAATGCTTTCTTAAAAAAACATTAAGATAAGCCACTCGGTAAGTTCAGAAAGAAGAGATGATAAAAGGTGAGATAATAACAGTGAACGATGACGGGGAGAAAAAAAATCAGATAGGGAAACACAGCGACTAAAGGTAGATGTCCTCTTTCTAAGAAATCACACATACCTGATCCAGAACCCACTGTGAAGAACAGTGACTCAGATGACATACTGCAAGGCCCTTTTACTATGTATTAACCAAGAAATAAAGACCGATGCATTTTTTTACCCAGGTTGTTGTTACAAAGGTTGTTTCAGAAACTGGGCTACAGTGTTGTTGGAGCTCACTGGAAACCAGGGATGTAGAACAGGCTGTCACTGGTGCCAGTAAACAGAAAAAATATCGGCAGGTATGGATCAAAAGTTAAAACTTTTTCCTAAATTAAAAACGTAGGAAAACCATTCAACAGAGGAGAGCAAATAAATGATACGCTATTACTTGTATCCTCTGAGGATGGCAGATATTGAACAACCCGGTGTAAACACAGAAATCCTAGACAAATGACAGTAAGATGACCCAGGTGACCCTGAAACTGCTACTGTTAATAAGACTTCTTGCTCTCTAACCTTGCATAAACTTAGTGGCAGAGCTGTGAGGCAAAGCACCTTTCTCGACAAATTAGTATTCTAAAGAAAACAAGTTGTCAATGTTCTCTGACTTTTTTTATATAATCTACCACGTATTAAAAAACAGGAAAATTTAATCGGATTTTTTTTAACACTCCCAAGTAACATACTTTGGGGACTTTTTCTACATGGAAAAAATTAAAAGAAATTATTCAAGCTTTTTTCATTTAAGCAATGTTCTAACAGCTTGCTGTCTCATCTCTTTCCGTATATTCTTTACAAAGGGACTAGATACATTTAATTCAGGATATAAAACTTAGCAGGGCCTGCACCTTTTCTTATTCTGCATTTAAAAGACTTGCAGATTCATAGTCATGCTCTAAATACAAATCAGCCAATACATAAATAATGATGCATTATTATTTTATTATCATTAATAAATAATAGCAACAACAAGAAATTTTGCCTGAGTCAGAACTCCACAGTTTGAGTCCAAGACTGGAGTTTATTCTCTGTTGGGAAGAGAACCAGTAATGATGGGATGATATGGACCAGAGTATGAGAGGCACCCATTTCATATTGATATGCCCATTTTTCCCAGGAGAGTGATGCAGTACGAGAAGTGACTTGATGCAGGAAAGCCATAGGTTTATGTGAGTATACCTGTGCTGTAGGTTCACTCTTGTGGACATGCAAAAAAAGCATGATTGCAAGTTATACAGAAATAAATGCACTCTTCTACTCCTTCTCCGCCTCTTCCCAGGGAAAAGATGGTCTTTTAAACAGACTTGAAAGCAGGGCTTTTTCATGCTGAGGGCAAATTCACAACAATCGGAGACTAGTTAATAACGTGGGCATCTGAGAGAAAGGCCTTGTTATTCAGCTACAAATTAAAGTAGGGGATGGGCAACTTCTGTCTGGCTGTGAGTAAATAACAAAAAAGATTACTGGCCACAGCACAAGCTAGGAGCTGAAAAGAGGATTAATGTGATGTTTTCCAGCAAGACGGCTTTTTCCCCCAAGCTCTAGAAAAGCTACATTAAGAGTGATCTAAGCTTTTATTTCTAACTACGCCAGGAGAACACTTCACAGCCAAGAATCCATTTCTTCTATCCTAGAGTGTGCCGAAGGAGCTCGCACCGCTTCCCCACACAGCACTGGCAACTGCTTTGCAAAACAAGTACCAGGTTATCAGATAGAGACAATAACGGGAGTTATTTCTGAACAACCACCCTATTTAATCATGGGATTTGGAGGCGTTGTACTGTTGTACCAGGGCAGGAGAGCGCTGCCAACTCTCTGACTACTCCGGCTGGCAGCAGCACTGCTCAGGGGCGGCACAGGCAGAACTTGCTCTACTTCATGCACTGAGGCGCTGCCGGGTTTTGCATACAAACCCAAAGTGCTGCTTCGCGCTTAAGAGGGTGACGGTCAGAGGTCAGATGTAGCTGTTCGCCTGTGTGCCACTGCCAAGTACCAGCTGTTTCAAGACTAAAACTTTCTCATTCAACTCTCACGCAAGTTTGCTTTGCAAAAAGCCATCCTGCAGGCTTTGTCTGGGGAGCCCAGGTTTTACCTAGGCTGCTTCTTTATCACCAATGTTAACAGCAATATGGCACATATGGGATAGTCAACGGGACTGCCAGTGAAAGTCAGGCTTGCACCTCGGACCTCCCTCAGCAATGGATGGTTCACCTGGACAGCATCCAACGTGAAATCATTGTTGAGAAAGAGCATCTGGTTTCCATAGGACAGATGTCCCCTCCCCAAAACCCACCCCAATTTGGTCTGATTCTGCAGACAAAAATGACCTCTGAAGACCACTGTTTCTTATCTCAAAAGTCCACTGCATGATGTCAAGAATGTTGTGAGGGCTGGTAGCCCTGATGAAGATATGCCATATATACAGGACTCCATTTGTATACAAATATCCGTATATACAGAGCTTCCTAGGCATAGTGAAGTGCTTAAGAATGAACAAGAAAGAAAAATAATTTAAAATAACATGATCGGGAAAGTCTGAGAGTTTTGAACCAAATTCCAAACTCTGAGTCGGGTTATGTTGGTGCAGGACCATAGTTTGCTGACAAGTACAGACAATGTACTTGCGCAGAATAAATTTGTTTCCTGCATTCAGAGAGCTTTTTTTTAGTAAAAAGCAAGAAAACAGAACAAACTGGGGAGCTTAGGGGAAGCTTAGAGGGGCTTCAGACATCATATTTGCATTATCATCTTTGCCTAAGTTCATATGAAAGAATCAAAATGGGTGCAACCTATCAGAGTAATAGAGAAAATTGATGTAAGAAGAAAAAGAGGAAGTAAAAGAATACCTATAAAGTTAAGTTGATTCTAAAACTGTACACTAATTTTGGATATTATCCACATAATAGGCACAGGTTGAATGCAATGACCTACACTGCAGTAATCTCATACTGTCCACTGCCTGATTGTAACATAAACCAAGTGATCACCACTGCATTGCTGTCCAGTTTATACAAGCAAATGTCACACTCAAGTCTCAGAGAGGTTTATTTCGCAGTGACAAACAACAGCTCTCTTCAGACAGCTTGTTCTATGCCTTCTTGGAGGAAATGACAGGTCAAGTTTGAAACTGTTCTAAATAAAACAGTACAGAAAAAGGCAAAAAAAGTGAGGGGAGGAATAAAAACATAGATTAGGATGGTCTGCTTTCTATTACATTTTTTTCCAGGGCTATTACCAGCATTAGATCTCCAATGACATCCAATGATATATCTCAGAAGAAACCCTGCTGCACTCCATGTCATGATAACCTGTCACCAAAATGCTGAGGGATGTGTAAGGGAAGGTTTCCTTTCAACCAGCCTTCATGGTTCAACCTTCCTACGCTGTTCTGCATTGTCACCAGAGGCACTGGGATCTGAATCCCTGCACTCACCCAATTTGAAACAGGCATTGATAATTAATTTCCACCGAGGGTTATAAACCCTTTCAAACCTATATTTAGGCCCCTCGTCATAACGTTTTGATAGACCACATGATCCTTAGGCAGCTGAAATAGCCACGATTCTTCCAACTCGGCTGAACAGCACTCCTTTGCCCCGATGAGCAATGCAGCAGGGCAGCTTCCTCCCTCTGCCTTTTGCTGCCTTGCGTGTGACTGATGCTGTCAGGCAGAGGAATGTTCCTCATGTTCTTCAAGTAAAATTAAAGGGCTTTTACAGAGGATTTCAGCTAACCTCCCACACTAAGCTGCAAATTCTGAAATAAGCTCAACTTCTACAAATCAAGAGGAATCCAGATGGGGAGCTTGTTAAAGAAGCACAAACTGAATCTGAGGTGGGCTTATGGTTTTGGGGCTTTATTTATTTATTTATTTGGTAAACAACTATCGCCTATTGCAAATTGACTCTCACAGTAACAGATTGGGTTCTTCTGCAAGGAGCTTGCTACACATTTTAGGAGTAGACTGATTATTTGTGCATACTGCATTTTGCAATTCTTGATGTTTATGAGTTATTAGCCTAGTACTCTGAAAGATTTGTCATTCTCTCTTAGAAAAACATTAGAAGATGTTACATGTAATAACACGTTATGCTAACAATCCCAGGCTGACTACTTTTTGAGAACAATTTTCTTCTCCTAACATGAACTGAATTTTGTAAATTTAGCCATTTTCTTCTTTAAAATGCAAAGATCCTGCTGTTTTCCAAGAATATATATTCCAAGTCTTCCAAAGCTTAATGCTAGAATTAGTCCACCAGGGTCCTGTAATGACTTAACATTATTTAATCATTTCCTGTCGGTTCTGACTTGTCATCGGTGCAGTAAAAAAATTGCTTCCATTCAGGAAGTCTCTTTCATTTGTTTTGATGTGATTGATTTAAAAATTATTAAAGATGGGGGATTAAAAGTGCAGGAACAAGATATACAGGGCCAGATTCTGATCTTTTTACTCATATGAGTGAGTCCATTGATATGAAGGTAACTAACGTGGGGAGAGCAGATGTTAGACAGGACCTGGACTCCAGTGTTCCTCAGAAACACTGTGACAGCCTCCAGCACTCCCTGTCTCCATTGGAGCTTCTTCAAATTTCACCTTTCAACATACCTATGAGGTGGCTTTGGCCTACAGAGGCTGAAGGTCTATAAATTTAAATAGATAAAGTAATTTAATTTGTCACATTTGAAATGCTTATTTGCAACAAGGGTCCAACTACTGATTCTTCATCTGGTGCTGTGGATTTCTGTTTCTCCTTTTGAGCCCTAAGAGTGTCTACCAGGGCTTCAAACATTCCTGAGACCTTCACCGCTAGAAAGCTCTCTGCCTTAGGGTCTGTGTGAAATGACTTGCTCTAGATCCTTTGGCTCAGATGTACTGCTTCTGCTCCCATGACCTGGATCTTGCGTTACGTCCAACAAAGGTCCAACAAAGTATCATTTGGTGGGTGTCAATACAGGAAGAACATTAATAAGTAGTCAGGAAATGGGAAGCAGGCCCTTTTAAATACAGAATATAGCTCAAGAACTGGCTTGCATCCAGTCTAACTCTTGCTTCCTCCAAACTGATCTTCTCAGTCTTAGTATGAAGCCTTTCTGTTCAGAGGTCCCAAGGGTTTCATTTAAAGAATGACAAGATCCTTCTTCTAAAATCAGAAATGCAATTCTAGGTCCAACAGTCAGAGTTGGTCACCCTGTTCAGACTCCTCTCATACATAATATATACTTGTGTCCATATTGGGTACACTGTCTCCTCAGAGAAGCAGGAGATCATTTTGAAGTTTCTTTTAAAAGAGGACTGCCAACACCTTCCCATGTTTACTGAAATGTTTGGAGGCTTTCCAGTGTGGGTGGCAGCTCAATTGTGCTAGCTAGCAAGTCTTTTACAGAACTTGGCACCACTGCTACTAACATGCAGTGGTATGGAAGAAACATCAGTTAAATGTAATTCAGAAGCACTGTAAATACTGTACCACATTGTTTGTAAACAAGCCTCAGCAGGTAGAAAGTCTGGACTGGAGAAATCATTCTGGGAAACTGGTGACCAGTGACAAGACCTGGGGAGAAATAATGTTTCTGAGGGTTTTTTGTTTGTGAATGGGAGCCTCTTCCAGCCTGCAACTCCTCTCCAGTTCTCTAGAACTAAATGTTTTTCCTTCAGCTGTCCTTCGTGCTCCCTTCACTTTCCCCAACTGCTTTTATTCTCTGTCTTCCTCCAGTTCCAGCCTTTTTGCCCCCTTTTCCCACCACAAGGCCACTTGGCCGCTTTACCACCATCTGCTCCCTCTGCTCTTGTTCCCCTGCCATGCCTCTTGTGGGAGTCTGAGCTGGACTTCCCCTCACCTGGCCCCTGCTGAAAGATAAGGGTCTGACCCAAATATCCATCCACACACCCTCTATAAGCAATGGGGAGACAGGCATTCCCTGGCTCTCGGGCCTCTTTATCTAGCCACTGATTTTCAGAAACTTCCAGAGACTCCTATTTCCTTGGCAAATTTAATCAGAAGTTCTTTGCAGTGAGAGTGAGGATAATGGACTGACAGAGAGAAGAATGCAGAAAAAGACAGATAAGCAATGTGACTGCCTTTAGACAATCCAGGCAAGAAGTATTTGGTTAAATTTTTCTAAGCTACTTCTTACTCTAGATGTCAACTAAAGCTCTACATTCATTGATACTTTCATCCATACAAATAAATCTATACTTTACGTCTTCATCATCTCATATCTAAGCACTGCATGTATTTTCTTGCCTTTTTGACCTTGCAAGTCTCTACTTTTCTGGTAGACATCACAAACTCTACTGCAAAGAAATGCTTTTCTTAACACTTCGAGTATGATTAATCTGCTTTTAACAGTCATTCTCTCACTCTCCTTTCTCCAACACATGAAACATAACCTGCTCGAAGTCTCCTAGACCTTCCCCATCCACTACTAATCCTTTCACATATATGCTTCAAATGCTGACGCACGTAGAGCCGATGAGACCTAACACATTCAGTCTGCTTTCAAAGGGGCACCTTCATCCTGCATCTTTGCATTGAACTCTTCAAAACCTTTCCCATTACACTCAGTTCTGTGGAGGCTGCAGTTTCCCACACCCTCACTCAGTGTTCTTACTGTGTCCAGTTTTGGGTGCCAGGAGGGAGCAATGTAAATGACCAGGCATCTAAAAAAAATGACCTATGAGGAAATACGTATTAGTTGATCAGTGTGAGAGAAGGCTGAGGGACAACAGGATGCGATTTATTAGTGAAAAAGGACTGCTGCAATCAGCTTTCGACATCTACTGTGGAGATGAAAAGATGTAACAGCCTTCAATTTCAGCAAGGAGCACGTAGGAAAAGCAGAACAGATTGCCTGGGAGGGCTGTGAAGACGCCATCACTGAAGGTGTCTAAGGAAAGATCAGAAGTTTGTCAGAAGCAAAGCAGGTGTATTTGATTCTGTGCCCAGAGGATGCGCTAAGTGCTCTCTTCACGTCTCTTCTACTTTATTACTCCATGACTCAAAGATAAACACCTGTTAAGTAACTTCATTGTGCTTCTTCAAATATCTCTATACAAACCTCATTCATCATAATCCAGAAGAAAAAAGGACCAGTGCTTATCATAAATTGTGCTCTCTTCTACCTATTCAGGCATATTAACGCATACCATTTGGATCACCTTTCTCTTATCAGCTCACTGACTGTACTGACCACATGAATAAACATAAAATCCCCAGCCCTATGCTGTACAGCACAAATGGCATTCAAGGACAGCCGTGAGTGAGATGGTAGTTCACCTTGAAGCCAGTCACATACTCTTCCCAAAAGAGGATACAGAGTATGTGGAAGCAGCAAGTCAGTTCCAAACCGTTCCCAAATGCACTCAGAAGTGCTTAGTGTCCTGCAGGCAAGACTGGCTTATGGCAGCAAAGGTGTTCTTCGTATTTTTCTTTTTCATAGTCTCTTAACTATTCATTAGAGAAAAGAAAATTTTATTGTCTAGTATGATGCCTGAATTCAAATTTTGTTGCTGGGCTATTTTTTCTATGAGCTGTTTGGGGGAAATTCAGGAAAAAGTAATTATCTTTTTTTCCTAATTTTAGTTTTTTCTTTGCAAATGCAATAGTAATAGCAGTGCCATAGCAGTGAAGGACTTCTGTGCCTTCAAGCATGTCCATTTTTTCCAGCTACAGTCATCCGGTCCAATGCAAGACATGACATTTCCCTAGAACTTCTGCCTGTTCTTAAAAGTTTTTATTTTTCAAGCATATGACTAAACACTGCACCAAATATGGAGTTGAGAAGAAAAATGTTGTAACTCACTGAAAGCTTTTCACCATTGAGAATAGGACACAGGCTTTTTGGGACATCTTTCATATTGATATAGACACAACAAACTGAATAGCTCACAAATAATGATCTTAACTGACATTTCTTACAACACTAAAAGCTCCAGGACTACTGCCTTGGGTTTTGGGAACAACAAAGGCTTTTTTGCTTGGCGAAGCTCTGCTGAAGGCTGCCTGGTAGGATACAGTAACTTAAATAATCCCTTAATTGCCTTGGATTTCAGAGGATGCCACAGAACTTTAGAATCATAGAATCACCTAGGCTGGAAGACACCTTTAAGATCATCAAGCCCAACCATAAACCTAACACTGCCAAAAATCACCACTAAACCATGTCCCTAAGCACCATGTCTACCTGTCTTTTAAATACCTCCGGGGTGGCGATTCCACCACTTCCCTGGGCAGCCTGTTCCAATGCTTGATAACCCTTTCTGTGAAGAAATTTTTCCTAATATCCAATCTAAACCTCCCCTTGCACAACTTAAGGCCATTTCCTCTTGTCCTATCGCTTGTTACTTGGGAGAAGCGATCAATCCCCACCTCTCTACAACCTCCTTTCAGGTAGTTATGAAGAACAATAAGGTCTCCCCTGAGCCTCCTCTTCTCCAGGCTAAACAACCCCAGCTTCCTCAGCCACTCCTCATAAGACTTGTTCTCTAGAACGTTCACCAGCTTTCTTGCCTTTCTGTGGACACGCTCCAGCACTTCAATGTCTTTCTTGTAGTGAGGGGCCCAAAACTGAACACAGTATTTGAGGTGGTGCCTCACCAGTGCCGAGTACAGGGGGACGATCACTTCGCTAGTCCTGCTTGCTACATTATTCCTGATACAAGCCAGGATGCTGCTGGCCTTCTTGGCCACCTGGGCACACTGCTGGCTCATATTTAGCCGGCTGTTGACCAACACCCCCAGGTCCTTTTCTGCCAGGCAGCTTTCCAGCCACTCTTCCCCAAGCCTGTAGCGCTGCATGGGGTTAGCACTGCAGTGGACTCCTGTAGACACCAGGCTGCTCGCTGGCAGTGGGGAGGTGGTCAGGAGTCTCCAGCACTGCCTCTCTCCAACAGAAGCTCTCTGATCACAGCCCCAGTATGGGGCTTATCCTGATCTTCCTCCTCCTGTGGCTGAGCCAGGTCCACTTGTCTCATCTAATCTTTTGCTACAGATAATATCCAGCCTTCTGGTGTTACTACTACCCCATCCCTCCTTTTGTAATGAGATGATCTGGAAGAAGGGTAGCTCGGCATCCCAGCAATGCTCACTGATGAAATGCGGTTTATCTCCCCTCCATACTAGTCCATATATATCTACCAGAGAGAGCTTTCCTTCAGATGTCTTTGTTTTCTTTTCATATCTGTCCATCCTCTCTGACACAGCACCTTGGATGAATGAAAACTATAAATGCTGAAGGTTTTTTGTCACTCATTTTGCTTCTTAAAAGCTTGTGTTTAAGTATGTCATTCATGTGAGCTACTTCGGTGTTAAAAAAGGGAGATGATCACCTGAAGGAAAACTGCAATAGAGTAATTTTGGTCCAGAATTACAGCATATCTGGACACAATTACACATTTGGCCGCATATAGGCACTGCTTCTCTGCCTGTGACCCCAGCTAGCCAGGGGGACCCAGCCAGAACTGGCTGCACAGCACTGATCTGCTCCATGAGGTTTACCCTACCCCACATCAACAGACCCACAGGAGTCAGCATGGAAGATGAGGACATCCCTGTAAAGCACTGGCATCAGAAGACTGAGCTGCATGGAACAGCCTCTCATTTGCCTTATCTATTGACTACAGCATTAAAATGTTCAATGTTTAGATCTGAGACAGGAGTAAATATTGGAAGAGAATGCCTTTGAGCTTGCTGTGATTATGCCCAGTCTAGGAAATAAATGGATTGGATTAATGTTATCCATAGAAAAACTGTCAATAGGTATTTCAGACCAAATGCCAAGAAGGCAAAGATGAAAACCCAGAAATCTGAATAGGAATGAAAAGAGTGGAGGACATTGATAGGACTGATAGGACATTGATAGTGTTGCTTTGGATGCATGACCACTGGGAACGAAGGAGCTGATAAGCAAATTGAGATGTATGAAAACAGCAGTTGGAACATTTGAAAAGCTTCATCATTTGAAATAGCTGAACACCAAACCTCAGCATGAAGGGAAGGCTGAGGAAAGTTATTGTTTATTTTTGCCAGCTGAGGACAAGTGTGAGAGATTGAGAGCTTTTATGTTTTCTATGTATTTTTTCACCAAACAAATGTTTGTGTAGTGACATAATCAGTTAAGTTCATCTGGAATTTGAATTCCAGGTTTGATTTTGTACCATTCAATTTTCCACACTGTTTATTTTATACAGTCAATGCCAGCAAGAGCAGCACGAAGCAAACAAAAATCAGGCTACAATGACATGCCCAGAGATCATACTACCAGATAGCAGAGTGTTAACTAAGACTCGCTGGAAAGGAAATATAGCCTAGTTTTCTCACAAAATAAGGGAAATTCAAATATGTCCTCATGTGGTAAATACCTTAAACCAAGGTGAACAAGACTGTGTGAACAAGACAAAATCTAGGTCTTCTTGACTAATCCCTACCTGAATGTCATTTAAAGCCCCCTCAGTTTTTTCTTACAATTAATATGTTCTTACAAGTTAAAAAAAACGCAGCTCTTTTGCAGAGTGGTTTCTGTATGAAGATTAGAGCCTTTCATGTTTGCCTTAGAAATATCTCTTACATTTGGGTTGAACGGGTATTTTATTTCTTTCCGCAGAATCATAGAACCACTGAGGTTGGCAGGGACTTCCTGAGATCATCTCGTCCAACACCTTCCTGCTTAAAGCAGGGTCAGCTAAAGAAGGTCGTGCTTGACCATGTCCAGCTGGGGTTTGAATATTTCCCGTACACAATATCTATTTTACTACTCTTCTTTCTAGCTCTCTTTACCTGTTATTCTCTAGCTTTCTCTTTTTTAAATTTGCATTTTATTTTTTTTTAAATTCCATCTAGCAACAGCCACATATCAGCTCCCTGGGAGCTGGATTTTGTCAGGGGACACAGTCCGTAACACAGCTGGTAACACCAGTCAGTACAGGACTGCTCCGCTTCAAGACAGTCCTGTGAGGGACTCCAACCAGTCTCTGACCAGTTGTTCCAGCAAGAGAGCTAGTGGCATGGCAAATATACGTATTTCCTTGTCTCTGAACTATGGGTTTGGTAGTCTGAATTGTTACATAAGAGCTTTTATTGTCTCACGCTTAACTTGCAGAGCTCTACCACCCATCCTGCAACCTACCCTAAGGAAATGTGTCCTTCTTAAATCCCTCTTATTTAATCTCAGTCTTGAGTATATCAGCATATACTTTACAGTTTAGACACAAAATTTCTACATTAAAGATAACATTTCAGATGCATAATATACTGCAAGCAAATTTCTCAGTAAATCAAAATATCCAAGGGCCAAGTAAATCTTTATTGCTTCCATTTAGGTGCCAGATAATCTTATTCATCTCTTCTTTGTGAAGAAATACTTCAGCTGGGTACGGATACCCACAAACAGCTTCATTTTATTAAAAAAGAGAAATTGCATCCAGTGACTACGCTGACATTAAAACATGTATATTGATCTGACCAGAAGGCTCCAAAAGTCCTTGGACATCTTTTATTTGAATTCCATTGATTTGGGAACCAGACCTCAATGAATCAGAAGATTTTTTTTTTATATCATTTGTTACACTGGTTTCCATCTCTGAACACGGGTTTTCTGCACCACTTTGTCACTCCAGTTAAATTAGAGAATAGATTCCGGTTAAATTAGAGAATAAATCTAACCTCAACTATAAGGTAAAACCCATTTCAGATTATGGAAGGCATGTAGTCTCCCCTGAAGGCCTTCACATAATTATTGTGGATTTCAATTACAAAACAATTCAAACAACTGTAGGGATCATTTTATAAGGGAAAATTTAAAAGAGTAAATAGGGCTAGCTTGGCCAAATACGAAAGTTATTTGTCTTTCAAGCACTTCCACAGCAGAAAAATATTTACTGAGGATTAGAATGAAGTGTGTGCTCATGTGCTTGCAGGTTTGGATCTCAGGATCTAATCCTGCAATTTTTTTATACAAGTATTCTCAATATAATCAGTAAAAATACTTCCTACCAGAAACATATTCCATAGGAAAAAAAAGAAATGGTAACAGCAAACAAATACTGATGGCTTTGGGAATATCAATGTGGAAGAGGATTTTTAAGAGTGAATAATATTTGATGCACAACAGAACAAACAAGTAAACATTTAAGCGGGGATGAAGTTCCATTAAAATGGAGAAGCCGTGCAATCATTTCCCTGACATGATTCTAAATTATATGGCATTTCAATTGTACCAACAGTCATCAGATTTTCTTCTGTTGTTGGTGCCTTTAGAAGCAATATAATAGCCCAGCGCTAATTCAGTAAGTGAGACTGGAGTTTTAATGGCAATGTAAAAATAAAACTGACAATATTTTTATAAATTGCATGAAGTTCAAGCAATCACAGCTTTATGAAAATGAATGAGAATTATTAACAATTTCTTTTAGTTTGTGTAATCTGAGGTTTAACAGTAAAGAACTGCTTAAAATTTTTATGTTGAAAAACAAAGTATGAGGATCTATAGCATCTGATTGATGCTATGTGAATGGCTGTATTTAGAGACTGAAATACTGGAACTCTATCATGGACAATCCCTTTGCAAAGAAAAGGCAGGTTTCAGGTAATAAGCTTTTCTTACTCAAGTCTGCTTAATAATAAATGGCAATACTTTTGCCTAAACTGGAAAAACAGAAAGAACAAAAGCTAAATTCTGTTCATGCCAGATCAATGTATATGGAGGTTTTGAAGCCTACATAATGCCTTTTGTTTGACCTCCTGTTTTTGACTGCAGAAAATTACGATCACAATGGAGACAGAATGTACTGACTGAGCAGGCTAAACTGAAGGTTTCTAATGCATGTACAGAAATAGCCTGTATGTATGTAAATAGCACCTACATACATACATAAAGCTTTATTCAGGTTTCCTGCATCAGTGTTGACTTCATTAAGTCCTAAAAATAGCCTTGAAAAAGCTTTCTCCTTACAGGAACATAAACAATACTATGACTGTTCTATTATGGGCAGCGGTAGGCCGGTGCGCTTGTAGAAGCCTAAAAGAAACTGATGTGGCCTTTGAAATTCTTGACTCTAAAGAACCTAAACCCAATAATTAATTTATGAAATGGTTATCTTAAGGAAAATAAAAACCAATAAACAGTCATTTAACCCTTAGAACACTGGAATTTTCCAGGCTGCCAGCAAAATCTGTGCTTTGGAAAATATATGTTGACACCTACACTACATACTTACTCTCCAAAGGGTTACTTTTAAGTATTATTAAGCAAAACTGTCAGCTTGAATGATTGCAGCATTAACAAACAGGTTCTCCTTGGCAGCTGGGAAGCCTTATATTTCATGCCAAGATGACATCTGCCATTTATAATTGCTTGAAAAAGACAAAGAATCTCCACTACAGTGCTGTAAAACCATGTCTTTTATCTTTTACTCTGGTATCCTGCACTTTGAGCTTCAGAGCTATTTACTTTTAATAGATATAGAAAGAATCAAGTCTAGAAATGACAAAGATAGACCTTGGCAAGGTGACCGTGACATTTGGTGCTTGCTCTTTTGCTACCATTTGCTACATTTTTAGGCACAACAAACTCTCAGGATGGAAACTCTCAGTAGGAAATGATGTCTTCCAGCCAACAAAATGGCCCAATGAACACTGCCTTAGTATATTGGCAACATAGCCATGATCTAACAAGCTCTGACAATGCATGAAATAGTGTGTTGTTTTCCATTTGATTTCTGTTGATCAGAAATAACTCACAAAAGTAAATAATTTGGCCTCAGGCCATTCTAGCAAATTAAAAAGAGAAAGATACCCAAACTTATTCATTAAAAACAAGTGCTGTGTCTACAGGAAGTGGAAGAAAAGGAAATGTCTCTTTTAAAATGCGTTACATATTGATGTCTGTGTCCACACCAGCTTTGGAGGCCTCTGCAGTACAGGTGAGAGCTCACTCAAGTACAAATCAGAGAAGCCTCAGTTGCTTTCTTTTACACTCACATCTGCCATTAGGTATGAGCATAGCTAATGCGTACAGCCCTGTGCATATTGCCTTTGCGTCCCCTCCCTGTTCTCAGTGTGCGGCTGCCTTGGGCGGAGGAGGACCCAAAAGAACCATTCTCCCATTTTTTTTTTTTTTGCCATGCACAGACCTTCCTCCAGCTGCTGTATTGCCCAGAGGCAGCACATTTATTCTGAAGGATTACAGTAGAGCACTTATCCTGGTTCCCTGTATTCTACAGACTTATATGATAAACTCATGCTACTTGTCCTAAGAAGTGTTAGGACCAGACTAGAACAAATAAGTATATTGCAGAAATCCATATATAATACATATTTCCGTGTAACTTTGCTGAATAACTGTGCATTAAATACATAATTTCATCTTGGATTTCTCTGTAGTTGCTTGGCTGAAGTTCTCTTCACACCTTTCTCTGTTCTGTTGTGCAAGGTTTCTTTGCAATTAAAAACGGTTCCACGGTTTACCCAGGAGCTGAGGGCGATCCCAGGCAGCGTGACTGTGTCTGAAGGTCTGCTCCATTACACAACAGGTACGGCAGTTTGTTCGTGGCACGAACAAGGATGAAGGGTATGAAGGATAGAAGTCTTGCCTGTTGGACCCTAACACTTTGAGGGGCTCTTATAGAAGTGTTTTGCACAACCATTTTGCACAACCTGTATTCGATAGGGGGGGTTTCTGCACCAAGAAACTGGAAATATGAATGAATGAGCTCGGTATTGACTGTCACGACGTGTTATGATGTACCTGCCTGCCTGAAACAGATGGGCTGAAGGAAGAACTGGTGATCAAGTCAGATTCTGGGTGCTCTCAGATTAGGGGATTGCTCCCAACAGAGGTTTAGGTTTGGGGCTGTCTGGCTGAAAGGTGAGCAGCTACCATAGAGGCGGCTGCAACTGTTTTGTTTTTATTCAGTTCAGTGGTTGCTTTTAACAGAAAGCATATTAGCCAATTTGCAAAAAGCGAGGGTAATCCTGCTTCCCATGACTGCAATTTTGTTTCGGAATTACCATAAAAAGCAGCCCCAGACTGACTTTTTCTCCAGCGTTTTTAATTTAATCGTAAGATCTGAGACCTGCTGAACTTCCCTGTGGCTTCCATACCAATGATAATTCATTTTTATTCCTTCTCACTCTCCCAGCAACACTGGATGTGTGAGTGTGAGGGGGAGATCTACAGTTGCTGGAAACTTGTGCACAGCCTGTATTCTCATAAAATAATAACAACAAATGAAAAATGCAATAAAAAACATGAAATGGCTTTTACTAGCTAAATCTAATTTATAATCCAAAAGCTTCATTTAATATAAAATGTCATCACAGTAAAGACATAATTATAAAGCTAATAGCAAAAGCAATGAAAGGAAAGAGAATCCAGAGACATATTGTTTAGATCTTGCCAGTCACTTATTCTCCCCATAGAACTACAGTACAGAATAAAATTAATATGTCTTACTTTTGCTCATGTCATGGAAAATTAAAATAGAGGAAGATTTAAAAGGCGGATTATTGGCCCATTTTTTGTGGAAGGTCACCCTGGCATCAGCAAGAGGAAGGATTCAGCTTGGTACCAGCTCACATCCTGTAAAGCTGCCATAGCCACCACAAGTCAGAAGATAAGTCTTGAGAAGAACGCAAGTGCCTTAAACAAGGCTTAGACAAATGTCAGTTATGAAAATCCAAAATGGCAATGCAAAAATTTCCATTTCATGGGCTTTGCAGAAAACTGTACTTGCTAGGCACTCTCCCTTCTTGCACGTACCCAGTGCTCCCTCATTCTGAGCAACCCCTGCAGCGGTGCAGACACAAGGTGACGTACAGAAACAATACACACCAGTGTCCCTCAGCTCCCCTAAAGGTATCACCCAGCACTGACAATATTTTCTCATGCAAAAAGTTCTCAGACCCGTGTCTCCCACACCACAGAGCTACCTCCCACTGGGCTAGAGGTGCTGCCAAGGGGCATGGATGTGGTGCTCTTTGCTCTTTCTGGAGAGGATACAAGACCTAAGTCTCTGACTCCATGACTATTAACTAGGCTGGACTAAAATTCAAAGACTCACCTCCTAAGATTCTTTTTTTTTTTTTAAAAAAGGAAACAAACTTTTTTTCAAAGAGCAGGCATAGACCTCTCTCCTCAGGGGAGAGGCTTGGACTCTGGCTGTTCCGTGGAGAGGCAGGCCTGACTCAGACACCGGAGCTCCAGAGAGGACCACGATTCATGCCAGTGTCCAGGGTTTCCTACTGATGAGCTCCAAATCATCCCCTGTTCAAAATGGAGGCGTTTTGGATTGCTTTTCTAGATGTCTCACTCTTTCCACCAGCTCCATATGGATATTAGGGACACAACTCTTTTGGAGTTCAGAAGTTTTAGGATGAGACAAAGTTTTGTAGTCTGCTCAGTGGACTAAGCTGGATACCCAGCCTCCTGAAAACAGTCACAGCACCTGCTATGGAGGCAATCTCCTTAGAGGACTCAAGAGGTTTCCGAGCTCATGGGTCATTGTTACAAGTTCTGCAATTGTTTTGTGCCTCAGTTTCTCATGTGTGAAAAGAGGTCAGGTATATTTCTTTTCTCCTACTTGTTCTCTGCTTTATCTATTTTGTGCCATATTGTAAGACTTTTATTCAGAGGAGTGGACGGTGGTACTTTAAATACCACTGACCTTACAGAAACTATCCATCAATCTCCTCATCAACGTAAGACAGGGTTACTTATAGTTTATCAGCTTTCTGAGGTGAGGGACAGTCTGTTCTTATGGGTTTCAACAGTATTTAACAAAATAAAGACCAAATTTTCGTAGGTTCATTTCCTGTGATCAAAACACTAACAAATCTTTTGCAGGCTCCTACCCGAGGAACTCTTTTTCTGCCCCATCTATGCACATGACTAGCCCTTGAATATCAATTTCTTTATGGTCATTTTAACAATTCAGTGCATCGGATCAGCTTAACAGATCAGTTCTGTGGAGATGCAGACACCCCAGTTGACTGGATGCACTCTAACATAGACATTTCAAACTGGCGATATCCCGTCAAATTTATACGTGTCAGCAACATTTGGGCCTTCTGCCAAATCATTGCACAGTTGCAGTTTTTATACAGGTGCCAAATCACCACGCGGTGGCTGGTTTTATACCACTGGCTGGTGCGGCTCAGCGCTGCCTTCATTGACTTCAGCAGGCACAAAGGTGCTATGGATTGCAACATTAAGGAATCTTTAACAGCGGGGGATTAACGAGAAATGTTAGTACTGGATGCTAAATACCTCAATCCACAATTCCCTTTCACAGTCACAGTTTTAGTATTCTGACTTCCCTGGAAGTGAAATGTAAATTTTGGAAAACTTCCCAAAAGCAACATATTTTCCCGTCTTTCACTAAGTTGCTCCTAAGCAAACATGTTCGCTATGTATTAAATTATGACCCTCTCAATTGGAGGCTGAGTGAGAATTAAACAAAAGCCCTAGTCCTAAACTATCGAGATGTGAACTCCAGGAGAATAAAAAGAAACATTTCAAAGCAGAGAGGAGTATCTTGACTTGGAGGTAAACATCAATCTATCATTTTTGCTTTGGATTTCAGAATGACTGCTGTGAACCATGAGATCCTACTTCCCAACTGCTTCTGTTAGTCACATGTCATAAATATTCTAAGCTGCTGGAAGCAGATGTTCATTTTTACACAGAGGTCATATATAGTTTCCCATATAGTTCTTGTTTGCAAAGCAAAATAATCTGATTTGTTTTATAAACAGAATTGCATTTTATAGCAGTGTTTTCCTGCCACATAATCAGAGCTCAGGTACATACGAAGTTGAAAGTTATCTGTTCAAGACATACACGCGAATGACATCAGGCTATAAATATGACCTTGTGACACCAGCCAACCTTTTGGAAGGCCTCATGGAATGGGGAAGTAGCAATGGATTTCAGGAAAGAGCATCACAAAGCGGGGTTGCAGAAAGATAACATAAACAAGAAAGAACATTGTATTTTAAAGCCATTGACTGTCCTTTTTCTTGGTAAGCTAGCTGCAATAATCTCCAACAAAAAGTGCCCTGAATAATAAATGTGAAGAATTGGATGGTACATGGAGTATATGTAATAGGGAGGGGGTGGAGATGCAATTACCGATAACTACTCTGAGACTGTACAGAATGCAGAGCGTAGGCTATTTGGGCACTTTGCCATGACTCTGAGTTAGCACTAAAGTTTTGCTAGTAAACCATGACAACCACTGTTTTTATTAGGTTCAGCAATGGAAATGTATCAGCTTGCCACACAGCATTAGGATGCAGAGCACTTGAAAATCTGGGCTGCTGTTGCAGCCTGAGGGTGGGATGAAATGGCTGGAACGAAGAATTGGTGCTACAGGAAAGGAGGCTGTAACACCCTCAGAAGATGTTTAACACACTGGTCAAGTTGCATGAGTGAGAAACACTGATTTGGTCCCACCTCAGGCTCCAACCTTGCACCGCCTGCAGCTCCTACCTTGGCAGCCCAGCACCAGCACCTCCCTTCTTCTGGGAGCATCTACATGTAAGCAGAACTGAGTGGCCCAACCGAGCAACTGCAGCTGGCCCAAGGGGACCAGGCTGGGGGCAAAAGTATCTACAACCCCACAGGACCCCTGCCTGTTGCATGGGGGCTCCATGTTCAGAGGCACCAGAGTTGACAGTGCTCCTCTAACTCATTCCCTGGTGTGTGGCCCCACGAAAAAGGGATGCTGGCAGGCCCTGTCTTGTAACCCAACGCATGGGCATCTCTACCTCACGTCCTCCGGGTCTCCTCTTCACCCCTCTCCCCCACGGGAACTCAGGCAGGTTTATCCAGCTTCGCTACTGGATAACTAAAAGCACTTGCAGAGTTTCCAGCCTGCCTGGAATAGGCAACCTGAACCATTTTCACTTGTTACTTGTTGGACATGTATGGATTCTTGCTTCCTACGGAGAATGCCAGATTCTCAAAAGAAAAACTACTGACAGTAGGTTGCAGAGTTAAATATTTCTCACTGAACCATGCATGAATTAGAAAGTACAGTCTCATATGAAATACTCAGTAAGGCATATGATGATGGGAGTTTAATTAGCATATATTCAGCTGACTACCTGCCTATTGTACAGGAACAGACCCTTTTCAGTTGTGTTGATGAGGACAAAATTGCCCAATTAAATGACCATTCCAATTAGGAGTTGAAAAAAATTAGCCACCACAAGCAAACTAATGACCAGGCAACATGTCATTTTTGGGGAGTGATTTTTGTCAGCAATACCAAATTCTCAAAAGTTTCTGCAAAGCAGGAGACAATGGCTCACCTGGGACAAAAGATGAAATATCGCTCCCAATCACTCTTTTCCAAAACAACTGGTAATTCTTTCGAAGTATTAAAGTCAACCTAGCCCTGCAGCAGGGGATAGCTAAATACTCTCCAGCTCCGTTTCTGAATATTATAGCGCTTCCCGAGGGAAGGAGATAGATACTGTCAATCTGTATTTCTACAGTTCCCCAGACAGAGACGTGCCAGATAAGCTGATCTAACAGCTTGCTGTCACAAAAGCGGAGTCCCAGTGAACCCTTTTCCCACCTCTTCTGCTCCTGAGTGCAAGCTTCTGCTATTTCTCTTTAAAAGGCCTGTAAGCTGATTTCATCCATTATTTTTGGAGGAAACTAGAATAATGGGGCAAAAGAACATTAACAGTTTTATTCCAGGCTGGGTAGTTGAATACACTTTCCATAAGGGCTGATGAGGGCTATAATAGAAAAAGCAGGATTGTGTGGCTGGGAGCAGGGATAGAAAGAGGAGGGCAAGAGGGTCAGATAAATGGGATTGCCCCTTTCAGCAGCAGCCAGCCGTCAGACCAGATGCCATGAGACCTCTCGCTACACACTCAGTGTCTCTTCAGCCAATAGCTCTGTTCCTGCAGTGCAGCAGGACTGAAAACCTGCAGCAATTACTGCCTTCAAGTATTCCCACTGACCAGGGGACTGCTAACTACCTTTAATTGCTGGCAGAAGTTCAAGTGCCAGTAATTCCAGAGCAGGAGACCAAGAACAGACATCTGAAGCAGTAGCTGCAGATGGCTTCACTCCCCCATCCTGGTAGAGGGCGAATCGCTGCTAACTCAGGTGGTCATGCATGTGCGTGCCAAAAGAGGTTTATGTTTAAGTTTGGGAAGCGTGCTGTGTACCGCGCTCTCAAGCACACATGGCTCTAAGGCACAGAGGCAAAGTCAGCTCTGGCATTCAGCGCTCTCGGTACAGCCACTTTTCATTTCATGACTTGCTTGAAACAAGCAATTCGCGGCCAAGCCGTGCACACAGCGATAAAGCCTTGTAAAAATGACTTGAAGCACAGCTGATTCCTTCAGTTGCTTTATGGGGCCAGGGAAGCTGTATGAGCCGAGTCCGGGGTTTATGCCCCAGAAGCACTCAAAGGACAGAACTTTGGAAGGACCTACCCTGGAGAGGAGTGATTGTGTCATCTACTTGCCTGCAGGTAGTGAAGCAAATGGCATTGACTCCAGTTATTTCTAAGGACTCTTGCACTTTTTATCAGGATGCCAGTTGCATGCATCCCTTTGTGTGCACCCGTACGCTGTGAGGTGTTTGGGGGGAGTGCTTGGAATCGGCTTCCTGGCAAATAAAACCTGCACTGAGATTACTGAGCACATACTGTGTACACACGCCTCGTTCAGGTGTTTCCTTACATTATGAAGGGATACATCTTATCATCTCAGATTAGGAAAAGAACAGATATCCAATCTGAAAAGATAATTCCACTGCTTTTCATTTCATAGTTTACTTTGGAAGGTGCAATCAAGAAGTTACCACTTTGCTACATATCCCAAACACTATTAAACATAAATACTAACATTAACGCTGGACTGGAAAGATCTAATAAAAGCATTATACAACTTGCATTGAAGAGCATAATTCCTATTGACTAGTCCATTAACTACGAGGAAATTAAGCCCTGTAGCAAGTTACGACCAAGTAACAAAATTTAGATTATAATTAATTGGTTAAGGGTGTGGGTAAAATTTCAAAGTGTCATTAAGAATATAGTTTCCACCCAGAAGGACAATTCTACTTATTCCACTGGGGGCCAAACTCAAAATGAAGCAACTACATGGTTTTTAGGGAAAGATAATTCCAGCAACAATTTCCCATAATGAAGACACAAAGTAAGGGCTGCCACGCAGCCAAGTTTCACCAGATGCAAGAATGCCTTGCATTTAATATTAAGTAAGGTCAGTCACATTCTGAAATGTAAGGTCCTTTCCTCCCAGGACAGACAAACAAGTTTAATAGCGCATACTTCTCCTAATCAGGATGTGCATAATCAGGATGGTGCCTTATTAGGATACATCCCAGAGAACCTGTTTATCTTAATGATAGTGAATGGTAATGACAACTGCTTAACTGGGATAGTATTAGCAAAAATTTCACTTAATGGGATACATGCAGACTGTGTCAGGGGGTTAAGTGGTGTTTAACTAAGTGTGAAATTCTAAGCCCATGTTCCTTAATAAAGAAATTGTCAAATAATAATTAAAAGAAGAAAGTGAAATGAACTGTAATGAATAAAATCTGTAGTCTTGTGTTTATAGACAGCACTAGAGTGCTATGTACACAAAAAATGTACTTCAGAAAAATAACTTATTTTTTCCTTCCTGAACAGATTGCTATTTTTCAACTGTTTACATTATTTGAAGTAATTGATAGACAGTTTTACAAAATGACTCTTTAGCTGAGGCTAACCTGAAGCAGTTCGTTGCAAGGGTTACCTCTTCTACATGTGAATGACTTCAGCTGGATAAAGAGTCCACATGATAGGTTGCTGGTCTTTGGCTGGATGAACATAATGTGGAATTGCGTTCGCAATGAGAAAACCCAGTCTATGAATTTCGTTACCTGATGATGCTCTCCAATACTGGGTTAAGACTTAAAGTTCACTGAATGTTCATCGGTAAATCCATTTGCCAAGAACCCTCATGATGAGAAAAAAGCAAAGCTGCACTGGCAGGCAAGAGGCAGTGTATTTTACACTTCAGTGGCATTTCACAGAAAACTCTTTCTAATATTAACTCAGGGGTCACTGCTACCTCGTGACTGAGGTAATGGTTAGGCTCCACACCAGGGAGAACAGATCCAGTACGTGTCTCCCCCCTACCCTCATCCCCTGCAGGCAGGCACCCACAGGAGGAGGACCTGTAGCTGCTTCCAGCCTCATCACATGTGGGTGCAAGGTACCATCACGCCCAACATAAAGCCGGTCCTGAGCATGCCCCTAAGCCAGGGCACCCACTGAATGGGGAGAAAGTCGGAAACAAACTGTGACTGCTGCATCTGGGGTAGTGATCCAACGCCCTGCCTCTTGAACAGGGCTCACTGGGGAAGCTGTAACCAAGCCCTGCATCCTACCTAGCATAATATTTATATGACTTGGCATCCTTCAGACTTCTTCTTTTATGGCTGCTTCAAATCAGGACAGCTTAATGAGGGACAACAAATGGTTGATAGGTGCCCTCATTAATGAAAATTTAGTATACCATTTCTACTGAGATATGTCTTGCTTTGCTATTTTGGAAAAAGTTGGCATTTAAGATTGGCTGCTGAGTTGAAGACTCTAAAGATTCCCCAGCAAACTCCCCAGATTAATGTTATTGGGCTGTGTGAGCGTTAGTTTGCAAAGTATGTGGTCCAAATATTTATTAGCTGAAGTTAGCTGTTCAGCCTGTATGACTGTTCCCATCCACTTTAGAAGTGCTTCCATGTCATACAATTAGTTGCATAGTGTAATACAGAATCAATGTAGACAGGTGAAAGCATACTTTTGGAGACTAAATTCCATATCTGCTAGGGTTTTTGCTAGCATAGCTGCAATGTTCAAGGACAAACACTCCTGAACATCACAGGGACTCATAGCAGGGGCTAAGCTGTAGTCAGGCACCTGTCATGAGACGTTGCTTCTCCTCCCTAATCGAATGACTGAACATAACTATGCAAGAGCAAGGCTTGGACAAATTACCTTTTAAACACCAACATAAATGTATGTACACAGGGTTTTTGGGTTATTTTTGTTTTTGTTTTGTTTTGTTTTTTTAATTCCACGAGTATCCTCTGATGAAGAAAGACTTCTGGTAAAAAGTAAATAAAGAGATTGTTAATGCTGCTGAAGAAAACAAAAGAGGTTTGGTTTTTTTTAGGGCTTTTCTGAATGAATCTTGAAAGCGAGTTTTCTAGTATTTTATATGCTCTAGTTATCATCATTAGCAAAGAAAATTGCAACATTATTTATTGACATTTACTTGGATGGGTCCAAAAACACACAGTCTTTATTATAAAATTCATTTTCACTGATGAATTTGCAGGTTTATGTCCATGCAAATAAAATGTTGGCTGCTATGCATCATTCCTATTTTTTATCCTTAAATGGATAAAAATATGTGGACAAGGTAAAACTGTTTCACTCCAAATCCATCCAAGCCCAATTATTTTATGTGGGCTTTCGGATTCTATCAAAATATAATCAAATTATGTATAATGATAAATGATACATAAATTATAAAATATATCAAATTATAGAAGTGGGTAATTGAATACATTTTCATAATGATATATCACCAATATTATGCTGCTTTGAGATAATAAAAAAGTAATGCAATATCGCTGCTTTCATTCATTTGCTTGTTCTTAAGTTTTGTTCAGAAAGAAATTGTTTTCTTTATGCATTTAATTCTGGTTCAGAACTTGAGAAATTACACTTGATTTGTCTGATTGTCTCTTCAAACTGTACGGCAGAGCAGTTATTTCTGATTTACCAAGCGGAAAACCAAGCCTGAACATTTTAGAGAGAGAGACATGATGAAAAGGTCTAGCTGCGGAACTACTCATGCAGCAGGAGATCTGGATGTGGCCCATTCATCACTGGGCATTATTTGTCCCTCTGTGCTCTGACACACCGTGGATTTGAGTTTGCGATAGCCCTAGATATGAACATATTGAGCCTCTGACATAAAGCCTTTCTCTTTACTGGGCAGTTGTAAAGACTAAGACTAATAGCTCTGGAGTTTCCAGCTCCCAGTGTTAGCTAGGATAGCAGACATCACAAAAGTGGGAGCTCCTCCAGGAATGAAATGCATTTACTACGCAAAAAATATGAATTATGTATGCGAAAAGTAATGTGGATAATAGAACACCATTGCATAAAATAATAATTCACTACAAACAAACTTGTGAATCCATGTGAATCCAATTGTTCCTTCTCCTGTACTCATTGCGTTTTATTGGCCTGAGATAATAGCAGTGCCAATTTTCTCGGTGTTACTGTAGACAGAGCGTCTTCAAATGCATGTGGATACTTTCAGACCGCTGCAGTCATCTGTATGTCCAGCAAACTGAATAAAACATCACACCAACAATCAGCTATGGCATGACTGTACACTGCAACCTTACTTTTCTAAGTGTAAAATCTCAGCAGACTCAGTCTGTCTGATTCTCAACTGTATTTTACAGGAACAGGATTCTTAAGCCTCTGGTGGGACAAACACAGTAGGTCACAGTCGAACCATGGTTAACCCTGTGGATTAATCAAGCATTCCGTCTATTTTCCCATGACATTTCCTGTTGTCACGCGCTTCCCCAACGAAGCAAACAAGACGCATGTCTCTTTCTGCATAGACATTTCTGAGGAATATCTTGAACTGTTTCTGGGAAAAAAACAAAAACAAAGAGGAGATGGGAATGATGGAAAGGCATGCAAATCACAGCTGTGCAAACTCCGAAGCCTCATAATCTACAAGGGTTCTTCTCCACGCTGGTAATCTTTGTTATGAGTTGGCTGAGTTGCCCAATCCTTGGATAAGCCAGCCCTAAGACTGCGCCTGCGGAGGCAGGCGCTGCTGGGGCGGCAGGGGAGGGATTGGTTCAGCAGCCGACTCGCAAAGTCTGATTAAGTGATCTGCCGCTGGTGAAGTCCTTCAGTGACCTGCCGGCTATTTCTGTGTCTAAGTCATTTGTGAAACAGCCCCAGCATGTGATGCCCTTGCTGACGCATGCACACACCAACTGGGCAAGGTGGCCACTGGCTTTTATCTTACAGCTAGGTAAAAAGCCTACGCACACTTATTTCCTCTCATTTGTTTCTAATCCAAGGACTGAAAACGTCATCTTAGATTGTAATGGGAGCTTCACTCACACACACACACACAAAAAAAAAAAAAAAAAAAAAAAAAAAAAAAAAAAAAAAAAAAAAAAAAA
>VFFE01007126.1:1193244-1256986 GCA_008921705.1 Burhinus oedicnemus | reverse complement strand
TGACGCAGGAATGCCTAGAGCACATTACTCAGGACTGCATCCAGGCGGGTCTTGAAAATCTCCAGAGAAGGGGACTCCACAACCTCCCTGGGCAGCCTGTGCCAGTGCTCTGTCACCCTCACCGTAAAGACGTTTTTTCTTAGGTTTGAATGGAACTTCCTATGTTCCAGTTTGTGCCCGTTGCCCCTCGTCCTGTCACTGGGAACCACTAAAAAGAGTCTGGCTCCATCCTCCTTCAAACCCACCCTTTAGATACTTCTAAGCAAGAAGAAGGTCTCCCCTCAGCCTTCTCTTCTCCAGGCTAAAGAGTCCCAGCTCTCTCAGCCTTTCCTCAGAAGGGAGGTGCTCCAATCCCCCAGTCATCTTTGTTGCCCTACGCTGGACTCTCTCCAGTAGTTCCCTGTCCCACTTGAGCTGGGGAGCCCAGAACTGGACACAGTATTGCAGTTGTGGCCTCCCCAGTGCCGAGTAGAGGGGGAGAATGACCTCCCTCAACCTACTGGCCACACTCTTCCCTATGCAGCCCAGGATTCCATTGGCCCTCCTGGTGACAAGGGCACATTGCTGGCTCATGGATAATTTACTATCTGCCAGGACCCCCAGATCCTTCTCCTCAGAACTGCTTTCCAGCAGGTCCACCCCTAGCCTATATTGGTGCCCAGCATTCTTCCTCCCCAGGTGCAGGACCCTACACTTGCTCTTGTTGAACCTCATTAGGTTCTTCTCTGCCCAGCACTCCAGCCTGTCCAGGTCATGCTGGATGGCAGCACAGCCCTCTGGAGTGTCAGCCACCCCTCCCAGTTTGGTATCATCAGCGAACTTGCTGAGGATACACTCTGTCCCCTCATCCAGGTCATTGATGAATATATTGAACAAGATTGGACTGAGTATTGACCCTTGGGGGACACCACTGGTTACAGGACTCCAACTTGACACTGCTCCATTAATCACAACCCTCTGAGTTCTGTAACCCTCAGAGTCCCAAGATTTCTGCTTCATTCTGCCTTGTTCTTTTGAAAATTAAATAACTTCCATTCCCAGGCTAGTTAAGAAGCAGAAACAAGTTATTATCAATGTTCTGCATGAATGCAAAAACCTTCTTCAGGAAAATGGAATTCAGGACCACCTTTCCCAGATTTCAGTTTAACTGTGCTAATGTAGAAAGAGCATTTGTAGCTTTTCCTTACTGAAGATCAGGGATCAGTGGATGCTCGACAGAACAGAAGCCTGACCCTGAGACAATTTCACAGGCATCCTCTCAGCGTTTCATTCACCCCAATGGTGACAAGCAATTCAGACTCCACAAGAAATCTAATGGTAAAGGCAGCCTGTTTTGGCAGGGGTGCCGATTTAAGACACTCCTCCCCATCTTACACATGGAAAGCACCAGCATCTGAGGCTGAATGCTACAGCAGACTCCTTTAAGGCACAGTGACCATCAGATGGGATTATACTGGATTACACTGATTAAAGCAAGTGTTACCTGAGAAATGACTCCTTATGTTACTTAAGATTAGATCAACTGATTGTACACTAATAGAAGTGATTTTACAAGGAAAAAAAAGTCTTTATTCAGAGGACAATGCAACCTTAAGAATGATGCAGTATGTGATTATGAAGAAAAAGTCTTGTGCAGACTTTATTACTTTGTCAGGTAGATTAATAAAGTAATGAATGAAGGGAGCAAGGCAGAAGCCATTTGAATTTTTGTGATGCATTTCAGAGTCTCTCAAAACAAGTCTTACTTTCCCAATTAATACATATTACCCTGGATATAAACATTATCAGGAGGATTGAAAACTGCCTGAAAACATAGACAAAAGGTGATGATGAATGACAAGGTATCAAGTAATGAGAACATGTCTACCGAGGATGGCAGGAATCAGAGCAAGACATGGTTATTGCTAAGTATCTCCATTAGAGGAAGGACATACTTATAGTAATGAAATTTGCACATAATGCAAAACAGAGGGGAGTTGAGTATCCAAGTGTTGATAATAAAGTAACACAAAGGGGTCTATACAGATTAGAAACATGAACAGCCTGACGGTGAATTATGATTTACTCTGGGAAAATGCAGAGCCATACATGAGTAGGAATGTCCTTTAAGGCTTGTCTACATGTGGAAAGTTGCCTATACAGTTGTACAGAATAATTACACTGGTAGAACTGCCAGGATATGTCCCTTGTGCGGCCATTCCACTCTGTAATAAAAATGATTTCTTTACTCTCAAGTCAAGTCACTTTTATTCCAGAAAATCAGTTCCCAAGGGAAGTTATGCTGGAGTAACTGGATGCAGCTGTGCCGTGCAGTGGACTGGGTGAGGGGGCTACACAGCAGCTCTGCCGCCAGCCCGTGCGGTACACCAGCAGGATGCTGCAGCCCCCCGTCGACCTCCGTACGGTGGACTGTGTTCTCCTTAGCTACGCTGGCAGGTCTCCTCTGTTTACGAAGCCCCTAAAAACCAGCAGGAGAGAAAGCCAGGAAGGCAGGAATGCTAAGGGGCCTGCGAACCCCATAGGCGGCAGCTCAGACATGATTTTGCAATGCAAAATTGCAGCGAAACTGTGTTGGAAGTGTAAAGGAATCACAGTAGGAGAAAGGGAGGTGGCCTGGTGGTCCCCGTGGTGTTCCCTTTGTGTAACCCCTACTGTGGCTGTCCCGGCAAGGTGGCCCCGAGCTTTGCTCACTGTCAGAAATACTCAGTGCAAGGGAGGGACATTTGAAGAGAAGCGGTGGAAAGCGCTGACTCACGCGGAGAGACCAGAGGAGTTAAACATGTAGCTGGCTAAAAGCAAGCTGAGTGGGGAACCCTGTAGTACTTTATAAATATATGACTCTGGAGATGAATTTTCTTGGAGTGACACTAGAAATCATAGCATGCAGCTAAGAAAGGAAACATTTGGAGTAAGAGCCAGATAAAACTTCCTGACAAGGAACAACATTAGCCTTGGCTACCCCAAAGGGAAGAGGAAGAGATGAAAACTCATTTAATATGTGGCAGATCATGTAATCTGATTTTCCCCGCTTGAAGGAAAGGTGAATTCACAGCAGGAACCACACTAACTGGAAAGCAGAAATGCGTATCTGACTCTAACTATGAAGAGGTCAAAGCTAAGGTGCTAGTCCTTTATCTTCAGGAGGCCACGCAGACACCGAGAGCATACCGTACTGTACCCGGACCTCTCCTGCAGCACAGGCAGCCCTGAGGGCACAGTCCTGCAGCGAAGCCTCACGCAGAGGCGTCTCATTCCCTCTGCCTTGAACTATTTAATGTCGAACACCTAGCGTGGAGACAGCTCTGTGATGCTCAAATAAATTGAAAAGGATCAAAGTTTAGACACTAGCTGCTATTTCTTGACTGAAAAGCCCAGTTGACCCTTGAGACAGTATTACCGCTGTCATGAGATAAACTGTGAGCACAAAATCCTTCTGCCGCTCCTCAGCCTTAACGTATGGCAGACACGCAAAGAGGGGTAGCCCTCTGCTATGGCAGACGCAAAACTAGGGGATTACACTTACCTGGATGATAAAGTGGCACTTCGCTCAATTTGTCTTGCTAATATTCCACACTGCAGCACGGAAACTGTTCTCAAAATAGGTTTCTAATTTCTGTACAGATTAAATGCAACCAAGCTACTTTACTTGCTGATAATTTATCTAATACCTCTTAACTGTGCTGTCACATTCACTACAATGAGTTGGACAAAGAGATATCAGGTGTCCTGAAGAAATTCAGAGAATTGCTAACAAAGGAGCAGCCTGCTTGGATTAGACATACATTAGTACTGCTCTTCCAGGCTGGCACCTCTAGATCTTTCTTCTCTTGCTGTCGCAGCTACATCCTGCCCTGCCTGTCAGCATCCATCCCATGCTTGTTAAACTACTGTGCCATGTCATAGCTTAGCCCTCCTGAGAGAAAGGACCAAAATATGCTGTGAAGGATCAGGGTTTGTGTCACCGTGAAGGAAGGGAAAGTCTAGTCCAGCCTTCCCAAGGAACTAGCTGAAGTGTTACCTAAAGTTAAGCAACAGGGACCACCAGAAAAATTTCCAGCAGAAAAATCAAAGAAATAAAGTATGACTCATTCAGTAGATCCATGGTCTTGCATGACTGAAGTCCTTACTTTTGGGCAGCAGTGAATCCTTTAGGCTCACAGATCAGAACAGTGCATGCTTTGAAATTCTCCCAGGATTTCTTTACAGGCACTTCTACAAGGAAGAATGATCTTGCCTTTAGGTTTAAACCCTGCAAAACAGAAATACTTTCTTACTAGTTTATAATCTCATGTGTATCTCTGTATATGAGAAGTAGGAATATTTTTACTTCGAAGCCATTACTCTGAGCCTACACAACTGCAACTGGGATGAGAAACAAGTTGCAAAGAACTCAGGAAATTAAAGGTGTATGAGACAGACTCAGTGTTAATTTGCATTTTGTATTTCAGAAAATAAGGAGCATCCCCAAAAGGGAAGTACCTATCTCAACATCTCAAGTACGTGCTTCATGTCCCTACCATTGAGAAATATAAGCTAGAAAAGGAAACCCAAACAAGCAGATACTTCTGGTCTGCTTTGCAAAATTAATGCATCAACACAGAAAAATGTATTACATTTGTAAGAATTCAATAACAGAATTAATTACAAAGGTCCTTCCCCACAATAAAATAATTCAGCTACTGAGGCTTGTTTTCCAAAGTGCTGGAAAGAGTTTGAGAGACCAGTAAAACTGCTTGGTCGAGTCCTTCCTGCCCCAGCTCCTGCTGGTGGGGAATCTCCACAGCTGGCACAGAGGAGAGAAACAGCAGGTAGAACTAAAAGCCCAAGAGAGTCTGCAAGTCCTTAAGTGGAAGTGACAAAACTTGTCAGGAAATCATGCTTTTCTCCTTTTTTGTTAAAAGCACTACATGAATACTGTTACATATTTTTCCTCTGAATCCCCCTTGCTCCCCCGTTTAATCTATGAGGGAAATTTTCTGTTCAGTCAGTATGTTACTTTCTGCCAGAAGTGACTGAAGTCCACTTGTTTGAGTGCGAGAGAAGTAGCTAGAGATAAGTCCCCTTGTGTAGGGCAAGGCAGATATAGGTAGAGAGGAGAAGTGAGGTATGCAGACTGTGAGATAATTATCTATCACTTATGAACATCTGACCATATTGTCTTTTAATTCTATATTTATGTCTTTTATTTATTATGGTCGTCTATTATTCTACGCATTTCACAAAACGAACAAAGACATTCTCCCAGTATGCAGTCCTTCTTGCTTATTAGGAAATGATTATTCCAAGTAAAGATGGTGCCATTAGTGGTTTAAAGCAACATAAGCATTGTTGGCCAAAGCCTGCTTATACGGTAATGCCCGGAAGATGTGATGGTCTGGTGGTGATAAATGTGCTTGCCATAGGCCTGCCTGTTTAAGGAATAATAGAAGAAATATTAGAGGGTCAGACATGTGGCTGGAAGCTAACACATGCTATGAACAGATGCTTGCTAGTAAAGACTGGTAGTTCATTCATTTTGAATTAAACTGTAAATCAAGGAACTATGGAAGTGTGGGAGGAGTGGATTAAAAATTTAACAAAAAAGCTTTTGGTTTCTTAATTCCATGATCTGTCACATCTCTCCATCTGTGCAAAATGCGTGGGTGCTGTAGAAAAAACCTGAAAGGGTGGGATGTTAAAATGGTTTACACTGAGATTCCTGTGCAGCGTGGCTGACTTCTACGCTTCCCAAACAGCACCATTTCAGAACACCTCTGCTTTTCTGCAGAATCAAGACAGACTTATTTATCACCAGTCAGACAAAAAGTGATTTAAATAGCTGGACCAAAAATGGAAAGAAAGGCCTTATGAAGCTTGAAAAATGCCATTTACTTTAAAGTGAGGTTTTCTACTTTGTGAGCATTAATTTGAGTAGTAACAGAAAACGATACTTGATACAAGATTCTGCTGGTTTGCATTCAGAGAATCTTAGGCAAAACAAATCCACCCTTTGAGAACCAACAAGAAAGACAGATTACATGAGATGTGTCTGAAATAAAACTGACACATGATTCTGAGGTTTTATTTTTAGCTTTGCTCCAAGAATGGAACTTGCTTTTGCTAAGCTCCAAGTATCGATTGCTACACATTTCACACAATAATGAAGGGAGGCTGGTCCTGAGAAGTGCTCTCTAACAATGTAGTACAGTGCCTGAAACCTGACAAAAATTAACAGAAAAGTGACTATATTTAACAGTCAAAGGAATGGGTTTAAGTGCAAACTCCTGAAATAGTATCATATAATTCACATATCTTCCTAAGTTGCTGGATCTGTTACTTATTTTAACTGACTGCATACTCAAGCACAGAGACACCCATCAGAAAATGCAAAGTAGTTCGTCCCTAACTATAGTGCCAGTCTCTGTGCAGGGAAAGACCACAGGAAAACTCCTCTCAGCTTCGAACACAGCATGTTTTTATGTAAAGCGACTGGCAGCAACACAGCTGGCTACAGCTACAACAGTAGTACCGATGGACTTTGTACCGCAACAGGGTCCCACATGCAGCTCTACTTCTGTCATGCATGACCATCTCCGTGTCCTGAACAACAGCCCATCTGGATGAAAAGAATGGATGTAAAAATCATTGGTGTATTGCAACAGTGCAGACCCAAACCCCACTGACCCACAAATTGTCCCTACTACACAAGGATCAAAGTAGGAAAGATGGGCTGAAGTGTCCTCCCTTGCTTCAGAGCATGTGTATCTCCCTATTAATAAAGAAAGGTATTATTAATCACAATCTCCCACTATCTCCTAGGTCAGATAATTCAAAATTCCCATCTGGCTGGTGTTTGGGAAGTTTCATTACAGGTCTTTCATATTTCTGGTGTCTCATTATCTCTGGAGGAGTTTCTTAACACTATTGGCAGCCATTCCAGCTTGTCTCTGACTGTGAGACTACTCACAGCATCAAGGAGGGAGAAAAATAAAATAAAAACCCACTCAGCAAAAGCGGATGATGATAACTGAAAGAAGCCTATACTGAAAACAAGAAAAGAGTAATTCGAGATGTGGGCTGTGTGCGGGAAAGCCTGGTTCCTGGGGACCTAACTGGCTGGCTGGAGGGTGGGGAACAGCAAGAGGATACCTACAAGCAAAATGAAGGAAGAATCAAATGAGAGACATTTGTCATTAAAAGGGAAAAGCAACCGTAAATGCAGATGATAATTCCATCCCTTCTCCCCCTCTCCCCTTTCTCCACCCTCAGTGTTGAAAATGCTGTCTCAGCCCCACAGATATAATTGCCTTTCCTGCTCTATGAGCTGGATCCAAAGCCTCCTGGAGCCAGTAGTTTCAATGGGTTTTATAAGTTCAGTGGGGTCTAGGATCTGATGACCCTATTTTGTGGGAAAATACTTTCTGATCTCACGAGCTATCAGAAAGAAGAAGGAAAGGAACCAAAGACTCCACCATCCTCTCTCCTTCTGCTATGTGACAGAGCAAGCAATCACGTTTCCTTTAGTCATGACTGAACCGACCAAGATCTAAGAAGATCCATGGAGATATCTGGAAATTCCTATTATGGATACTCTGCAGTCTCTCTTAACTAGCAGGGAAAAACCTGAATTGGCTTTTGCAGAGTAGATGGAGCAGCACCAGAATTGTCCCAGACTGCAAATCAGAGAATCACAGAATTGCTGAGGTTGGGAGGGACCTCTGGAGGTCATCTGGTCCAGCCCTCCTGCTCAAGTAGGGCCACCTACAGCTGGTTGCCCAGGACTGTGTCCAGACGGCTTTTGACTGTCTCTAAGGAGGGAGACCCACAACCTCCCTGGGCAACCTGTGCCAGTGCTCAGTCACCCTCAGAGTGAAAAAGTATTTCCTGATGTTCAGAGGGAACCTCCTGTGTTTCAGTCTGTGCCCATTGGCTCTGGTCCTGGGCACAAACTGGGCAAAACCTATTCAAGAAACTGGATGAAACTCAGGTACTGAGAATTTGAGCAATGACTTGCTGCTTCTTCATTCCTTGCAGTTCCTGAACTGGTTAATTTAAAGTTAGCCTGGTTTGCATTTAACCCATTTTAGTTCTATGCAAATCTAAGGTCCATAACATAATCTAACTTTTTGATTTCCTTAAGCAGTAAGCCAGATCAAAAAAACATTTTTTCTGATTGTTACGGTTCTTCAGTGCAGTACTGTAGATAAAGTGTCCTCCAAAGTTACCCTTCAGTTGCAGATGTGTTGCAGTCAGACAGGCATAGTCAAAAAGTAGGATATAGTAACAGTACCTATGAGAAGACTCCTATATATTCATATTGTGTATCTGTGAGAAAGTGGCTCTTTCACCCATATCTTTGACCATAACAGCAATAGTTTTAAAAGAAAAATGTTTGCATTTATACTGCATTCATTAATTTGTTTTCCATTATGTTAGCAGTTTTAGGCTTGCTGTATCTTGTATCCAAAATATTCTTAATAGGAGCAGTCAGGGAATATTTACATTTTAATTAACAGATATTCCAATAAACTGGAGCTTATTATTGGCAAAAAACAGGGAAGGAAGAGCGGGTTACTGCTATTTAATTTAATGGCACCAATCAGGTCTTTTCATTGTGGCTTTTCTACAAACAATTTACAGTGTAAAAGTATTTTTTTGTCATGCAAATCATTCTGAACTAATGTTATACAAATTTATTCACGAAAGACTGCAAGTGCTTTTCAGAACAATAATAAGATTTAAGTGGTTTATATCAGAAGTGGTTTTTCCAAGCTTGGAAACCACTGAAGGAAGAAACAATGCTCAGAAAAAGTTCATTTCAACAAGATCACAATCTGAACAAAATGGGTCTAATTCTCATCACTTTCCACCACTATGGCAGACTTAAGGATTTCTGCAGCATTACTATGAACTACATTCCCAGGCGCTGTGAGGCTCCCTTATCGCATGGATGCTGGGCAAAATAGCCTCGATGTAAATGCAAATCTCTTCTCCATGTTTGTAAATTCCTACTAAGATCCATTTAGTGAAAAGCAAAGAAGAAAATGGATATCCCGTTATGGCACTTCTGAATGCTTCTGTTCCAAAGAAGAAAATGGGGGTAAAATCGGTAAAGGCGCATGTCAGACTTGAATGGTGGGAGGAGGGGAATGCTTCTTGAGAAAAGTCAGCTTACAATATCGATTGGTAAAAATCTCTCACAGGGCTAGCTAGCATTTGATGCCTACTCCTGATATAGGACATACGGATGCAAAATGTATAAGCCAAGCCAAGTGTCTGAATCCATCTAACATCGTACATAAAGTAGAGCTGAGAAACTCAGAAGCTGTGAGAGCTCTGAGGGCTCCCCTCAACACCCAGGAGGTCTCCCCTCAGCCCAACAGCTGTAAGAAGCAGTAGCCCTCCAGTCCAGAGGAGTTCACAGCTCAGCAGGAGCCAAGAGCAGGGACACTTGCCTTTCTCCAAGGACCAAGTTTCTTAAGCTTGTGTCAGTCTTGCGGTGCACTGCAAAACATAAGCCAGGACACTGCCATTGGAACCTGGGCTGAAAGGTCTACAACAAATCAGTGAGCTAGGGACCTTCAGGCTAATCCTGCATTGTCATCGCTCCCTGAACGGGAAACAAGAAGGTAAGCAATTATCTCAGCCCACCAAAGGCAGCTCCAACCCGGAGGAAGAGAAACATTGCGTTAATATTGGAGAGGAAACCAAGTTCCAGATAAACCCCTGGAACTTATTCTAAAATGAATAAACAGAGAAGAATGACTCAAAGAAATTAAGCAGATCTTAAATTACATTTGTTTCATTGCTTTCTGTGTACACTTCCCATTACTCCCACAAGAAACTCCAACTCATGTCCCTCAGGTCCTGTTTAGGAAGCTGTACAGAGCTCCCCCTCTTCTCCCCAAAGACTCTCTGTTTGCTGAGGGTTACTCAGAAGAAGCCTGGAAATTCCTGGGGTAAGAACTGTACACACATGAATGGTTGTAATTCCAGGGTCAAGCCTATTTTGGTAGAAAAGGAAACCTACCTAAAGGAGCAGACAAGCCCTACTAAGAATAGAGGATGCAAGACACATACCAGAACTTAAACACATCTGGTATCATCAGTACCATGTTTTCCTGCTCAGATCTGGGTTTAGAACACTTCCCCCCCCCCCCGTTAATTAAATCAACTTGCAAGTCAACCTCAAACCCTCCCAGAAAATGTTAAGATGGGTTTGAAAAGCAAGGAACACGGTTTAAAGAAAATTGATTAGCCTTCTGACTTCTATGCATTTGGGCCATGCGTTTAAGTTTCTTCCCACAAACATGACAGCTAGAAAATCGCTTAAAAATTACAGCAGATACTCTATGACTTGTTTCTGAGCTTTTCACATTGAGTATCACTGTGAAGACGTGGTAACTGTGTACAGAGCATGACTTCTGGATTTCCCTGAATTCCCCCGATGAGTCTACAGACTTTGGTTTATTCCTTGAAGGTGCAGTAAGCAGGAGCACCTCAGTTCTGCACGTGAATTACAGCTAGTTAGCTATACTTCCCCAAATGCTTCCATTGTGAGAGGCAGTTCAGTGCCCAGAGCAAATATCGCTGCAAATTAAGCAAGAGAGAACAATCCACTACTCCAGCCTGGCACTATGCAATGTAACCTATATTTTCAAAAGCATCACCTCAGCAAACAATGCCAATCGTTTAAACATAAAGTTAAATGTTTTCAAGTCAAAAACTTTGTGAGAAATGTTTCACATGCAGAAATATCAGCTGAGAGCACGCACAGGGTTAAAAGCTCAACTATGAGAAATGTATAAGCAATTTTATATAATGGCTGCAATTTCATATACAGTAATAATAGCTGAATTACCAAATGGCCAATTATACATCTAACTGGTCATTTGCATTTGCAGCAATTATGAATATAACATAATCATAGTAACTAGCCCTGCTACTGTCTCTCTGTTTAGCTGAAAAGCTAGGTCTACAGCTTTGTATTTTAAAACAATGTATGTGGAAATCAGGACTTTATTTACCCATCTACCACAACTCTGGTCCAGGGACCATGTCTTTCTTTTACAACATCTGATGCTGCTGTTTACACTAAGAGAAGGTAAAGTGACTGACTTGAAATAGTTTTGCCTGTCATAATGTATTACAAGAGAAACCTCTGAAGTTTTCTAGAAGAAAATTACACTCTTTATATATACTTGGAGGACTGCCATTCATGTATATTTGGGGAAATACAGCAGTCACCAAGAACAGAGCTTCACTGCAAATTCAGTCATATTACTTCTTTCTTATTAGAGACGATAAAATACAATGTCAGCATAAGCTCACAGGAGACCATAGACTTGATTCAAATTCCACCAGAGTCAAGGGAAGTATTGCCGTAGGGTTTGAGGAAGCTTTGGGTCGCATTTTGCGGCACGCAGGCAGCGTGCAGGTCTGACCGGAAGATGGAGAATGGTGGTCACCAACACAAGCCGCTGCTTCAGCACTGCAGCCAGGTCAACGCGTGACTACGGGGATGCAGGTAACACTTCTGTTACCCTTGTGCTGGGACACCCATAGTATTGGAGCTGTCTGGGAAGGAATCTGTCTGTCTGTCTGATGACAGCTATACCACACTGCCTCAAGGCACTGGGAAATATGTGGTGTACATGACATGGCTTGCCCATATGTGCCACGTGTAGGGCTAACTGAAAATATGGACTCATGTCTCACCTCTCATACGGTGCCAGTACACCCCGCAACTCCTTCTGCAAGGTTGGGCTTGTGTTCAAAGAGAAGACCCTCAGATAAACCTGGTGTCAAATGCAGAATCAAGCCAATGCCAATGTTTGCATTATAGAAGTGATGCATACACTGCTTTGCTGGGCAAGGCGGCAGCGAGCAGACCTCCTTCAACTTTTCAAATATTACAGGATCCTGCCTTTTTAAAAGAAGAGCGTGAGATGTGTTAAGCGGAAAGAAAAAGACACTATCTTTATTTACCTTCCCCTTTACACACTTCAGTACTTGGTTTTTCTTTTTTTCCCTGACAACTCTTATCTCCCGGGTCCATAGCAGGAGTTTATTAAAAAAAAAAAAAGGAATTAAAAAGGTCATAAATACTGAGTTTTCTTTCTGGTTAAAAATACAGAGCAGCTGAACTTGACATTAAAGGGCCATCCAAAACCAGCCATTGATTTTCAGATAGCAGATGGGAGTTCTGCACTCAGAAAAATGGCAGTGAGACCATGGAAATATAAATGGATATTGAAAGGATTTTGTTATTTTCCCTAGAATATTAGGTAGCTTTGGAAACTGACGTTGCTTTTCTTAAAACTGCAGGAAACAGGTTGGTCTATTTTTCTGTTTTTCATAATTTTCTGCCATACTCTGCACTTTTCAAACTTTTTGGCAGCTTTTGCAGAATTTTGTGGCACTTCAATACTTTTTCTTTTTTACAGAATTTACAGAATTCCTCATTTCTATTGCATCCAAAAGCTGCATTTAGAAGATAAACGACCATTTAAAATACATTTTTACTGAAGAACTATTAAAAAGAAAGTCTGAAAGAGCTCTGACATTTTGCATTTCCCCTTTTTTCTTTCAAATGTTTCAGCTAGTTCTGATGATAATATAGCACTTAAGTCACTAATGACTTTCATTAATGAATGCTTTAATATGGCTAGGTGCAAAGAATTACAATGAGTGCAAATCATTGTAACATAAAAGTCTTATCAATGATTTTCTTTCCCACTATGCTTTTCCCCCTCTATTACTTGAATCTTTGCATCCTTAGAGACTCTTGCATGTGTTGCTTATGTCTCTTGCTGTAGTAAGGGGACTGTCCGAAAATATGACTGTACGCTTTTTCAAATATCTTGTGAGGTGGCATCAGAAGATGCTACAGTTCATGAGATGCTTTCCATGGAGACTGGGTCAGGTCCATATTTTTTTACCTCTACCTCTATAAACCTGGAGGAGAGAGCTTTTCAATCTTCTCAATACCAAGGCTTTGAAATGCTCAGAGATGCTCAGAGATGGCTGGAGAAAGGTCAAAATATTCAGCCTTCATACGCTGTCAAACACCCTGTGGATGTGGGGTGATCCCACACAGCTCCCTTGGGCCATGAAGAGGAAAAAAAAATACTTCTGCAGTGGTCCAGCTCTTGACCTGCAGATGAATCTGCCGCCCCTTCGCATCTCGCTGCTGCTGCCTCCCCACCTGGGGCTGCAGGTGAGGAAGAAAGGCTCTTTGCTCCTCCGATCCGGGCTGGCTGGAATGCGACTGCCTGGTCCCCGGCTGGCTAAAATACTGACTAGTGATAGCTCGCTTCTTTTGCAACACTAATTGCTTCCATGCCTGCCTTAAAATACGTCTAAATGGAGCCCAAATAAATCTAATGTCCTAATGACTCAGTGCCTCTGGACTCTGATATCATGAACCTCGAATAACAACAAAATGATGAATAGCTGCGTGTTGCAATTCAAACTTTTATTACAAATAAATTTCAAAACAATACCCTAGTTCAGTCCATTTTCTTTATATTGCCTGTTTTAACTGGGCTTTTAAATGGTTCTCATGAATCTGCAAAAAGGCCAGTTTTACACAGTTATCTTAAAGGGGAGACATTACTTTGAGCAGAAGTTGGGAAATGAATTATAAGTACATGTATATATTTGGTTTAATTAGGTTTAAAAAATTTACTTGGGTTGCAGAGCTTTTAAAATGTATATTTGATTATTTTTCCCTAATAGAAAATATCCTTGCAAATTGGATTGCAGTCATATGTGGCATATAAAGAGAAAATGAGCACATTTGCAAGGCAGGTTGGAAGAAGGCTAAGGCAGACAGAGAAGATTTCTGAAGACTTGACAGAGCTTTAGTTTAGCAAGAGAATTGTTAAATAGTTACTGAAGAGACATTTTAGTTATGACTAGAGAAGTATGTGGCACATAGAAATGCTGAAAAACGCAAATTTTTTATGGGCATTATGCAATTACTGTCCTAAACCACATCTTTCACTTTTACTGCATTATTTACAAGGCTGGTTGTAAAGTCTGAAATCTCTTTTTGTGTGAATTATATTCAAAACTTACAAACTTAATTTGGCTCTAACATCAGCATCACTTTACTAGTGGTGAAGATGGAGCTTCATCCCTGTCTAGGAACTCTCTGAAGTCCATGGGTACAGAGAACCGGCTGTCAGAAGGGAGCTGGATGGCCTCAGCCTGTACTGAAGTGCCTCCAGCTGGGTACTGCAATGCCTGAAATCCATCTTTCTTGCCCCAACAGGGTGACTGACAGTGCTGGGGTTCAGGGTCCAGGCCACCCCCCTGTCACAGTGCGTTGGGTACCTCCTGAAAGGCAGGCGGAGGAGAAGGCACGCACAGCCGGCCACCAGCATTCAGGTTTATCTGCACAGGTGCTGCAGTCAGTGGGCATTTAATTATATCATTAGGTTTATAACATAATGTAAGTCATCTTATCAAGGAAACTGCCTAAGCAAAACTCCCGGGGTAGTACTGGTGCAGCATCCCTGCCCATGCCGAGTGCCCCGCGGGGGCACCCAGAGACTCCCCAGGACGAACAGACGAGCTGCTGGTATGTTTATGGGCTTCCTGGGCCAGGTGCTTGCTGAAGTGCCAGTGTTCTGGGCTTCCTAGGCAGGAAACTTCCATTTTTGCCCCTAAAATAAGTGCTCTTGGTTTGCTTCATCTTCCCAAAGCAGAAATGACGAGTGTTTCTATCTGCATGCGTGTTGGATGTGTCGTTTCCTGAATAAAGACATAAGTGTATTTCTATATTAAATATTTATACATTTTAAATTTATAAATATTTTAAAATGTGTAATATATGGATTTATACATTAAATACATATGTCTATACACACGCATTTTTATGGAGGTTTTTTTTTTATACTGCCTTCCTGTCAAGAGAAAAGGTATTGAATATTTAGCCAGGATTTTTCTAATCTCTAATAAAGTATGTATACCTGACAGGCTGCATCTCTCACTTTATTACAACCTTTGAAAACTCTGCAGTGCTTTCGGCATCACACAAATACATGGATTGTGAGGTTGGGCAAGAGCTGGCAACACGCAAGCAATGATGCTTTTTTTTTTTTTTCTTATTTTGGCAAAGATTTCTCCTCAGCAAGTATTTTTTTCCCCCAAAGCCTCTAATTTACAATATTTTCAAGTCTAATTACTTCAGATTGTGACCTGTCATATCAAGAATTTATTTACATATGAAGCAGACAGTAATGCATCTGCTTAAGAGCAAGAACCCATCACTGTTTCTTCAAAGCCAAAAGGCAACTTAAACTTCTTCCCGAAAATTTGCACATGGGTCGCAGCTCGAAGGCTGTCAGGCTCAGAGCACATTTGTACTTATTTTTGATTATATGAGACTTAAACAAATGAGAGTATTTTGAAACAGGGCAAACCCCCTTTCTGCAAACCACTGAGACAGCTGGGTACCCTATGATGAAACCGAAGTGAAAATCCAACAGGCTTCACCATAAGAAATGAATCAAACCCGTTTGGGAATGTGATGTGCCTGGAAACCTAGGGCAGGGCAGGGAATTAACAGCCCAGGGAAAAGCTCATCAGGCCTCGGCGCAGGAAATCTCTACGCCTCGCTTCACCCCAGAGGTGTCTAGGAAGCCCTGGAAAGCACTTATGGTCAGATTGCTCACCACTGGCATTGGTAAGCACACGTAGTCATCTAAATAGCGCGGTGACTTCAGTGAAATCACTCGCGTGAGCAAGAGCTGGTCTGTGGGAACAGGGCTACACCATCCAGCCCTGCATCAAACGTAACGACGTCCTGCACCTTTCCAGCATCTTTTATCTCATGTTCCCAAACTCAGGTACTTGCAACGCTCCTGTTATCATCAACCACTTGCCACCTGGGAATAAAATCACAGCTGATACCTCTTCCCTTCATTTACTGTGAGCAGCCTGTTACTAAGTTGTGAGAGTGTGAGCCTGGAAGGCAAAGTCATTTAGCATAGCCAGGCCTTAGCACCATACTGCTTCGTTTTTGCAAAGCAGGGCTCTTTTCTGGGCTTGTTTCTGGGACTACTGCACACCCACAGCTGCTGGGCGGGTTGTTACTAGCTGATAGGATGGGAGTCATAAATCAGCTGGATTTGTTGACTCTCCATCACCAACAGCAAGATTTGAAACGTCCCACTCTGAAAAATATCATCGAATCATAGAATGGTTAGACTTGGAAGGAACCTTAAAGATCATCTAGTTCCAACACCCCTGCCATGGGCAGGGACACCTTCTACTAGACCAGGTTGCTTAAAGCCCCATCCAGCCTGGCCTTGAACACTTCCAGGGATGGGGCATCCACAGCTTCTCTGGGCAACCTGTGCCAGTGTCTCACCACCCTCACAGTAAAGAATTTCTTCCTAATATCTAATCTAAATCTACTCTCTTTCAGTTTAAAACCATTGCCCCTCATCCTATCGCTGCACTCCCTGACAGAGTCCCCATCTTTCCTGTAGGTGCCCTTTAGGTACTGGAAGGCTGCTATGGAGTCTCCCTGGCACCTTCCTTCTCCAGGCTGAACCACCCCAACTCTCTCAGCCTGTCTTCATAGCAGAGGTGCTCCATCCCTCTGATCATCTTCATGGCCCTCCTCTGGACCCGCTCCAACAGGTCCATGTCCTTCTTATGTTGGGGGCTCCAGAGCTGGATGCAGTACTCCAGGTGGGGTCTCACCAGAGCAGAGTAGAGGGGCAGAATCACCTCCCTTGACCTGCTGGCCACGCTTCTTATTTCAATAAGAATACACTTTTACTCAGTGAGACAAGGGATAGAGAGGGAGTGGGGAAATCCCGCGGCAGGGGGACGTGCGTGCCCACCGCTCCTTCAGAGGGAAGCCACAGCCATCAGAAGCGCTTTTAGGCTGTCAAGGCAGAGTGTCTAATGTGTTGTGCCACAACTGGGTTGGTGTTGTCATTACTCTTTTATGTGGCGTCCTCCTCCCTGCCCGTGCGCTGGCATCGGAGTGCTTGGGTGTACTGCCGCAGCCGCTCGCTCGCCGGGAACCGACAGGCGCCCGGTGCAGGGGAGAGGTGGCCGGAGCCTCTCGTGGGGCTGAGCCCACTGCAGCGGGGACAGCCTCTACCCGGGGGAGGCAGGGAAGAGACATGGCACAGTGAGCGCCCACTGTCCGCTCCCCGGCTATAGCAGTCTGCTTGTAAAGGCAAACTTGGGGCGGGTTTGGGAAAGGTCTGAAGCAGCTCAGCAAATCCTGCGGCTGTGTTTGAGAGACTGGGGCTTTGCACTGAGCAACTGAACAGTGCACACTAACGAATGAGGGCAGCTGCATTTAAAAATGGTCTTGGGATGGTACTTGAATCTCTAACTTACCTAATAAAAATCTGGTATTTGTATCTAATACTAATCTAATACTGCACATTTATAAAGTCTTTTTCTGAGTCTGACTCTGAAAGCTCTTTCTGAAGACAATTAAGCATCATGAGAAATGCACAGCACTCCCTTTCTTGGTGCCAAATCAAGCTACATTTAGGGGAGTTTCAACTTTGATGTCACTTACTTAGATGTTTTTATGGTTCCTTCAAACCCACATAATGTCAGAGGGCCAACACACGCACAGGGACCAGAACCACACACCGATCTTACATGGGTCCTTGTGAGGAGGTGCCGCAGTCTTCCTCACAGTGCTGCTGTTCCCAATTTTAAACGCACGTCTCCACCACATGCTCTTTTTAAGCGAGTATTTCTCAAACTCCTGCTGGAGGTTAGATCTAAAGTGCTGTGAACTGATTAAAAATGTCATGTAGTTGTTTTAAAATTGTATGATATTGCCAGAGGAATGGCTGCATAATGAGACAGTAACTTGCTTCATGTAAAAGTAAAAATTATGAAGAATTACTTGTGCCGAGTACAGGGTACTCCTTGAAATTTGTGAGATTGTCTCCTGCATATAAAGATAGCCAGCAAGGTCAGACTGTTCATGTACCTTCATGACAGGGAGCGGTCACGTATGGATCCTTTTGAGGACTCCTGTCACCCTGAAACAGCCAACCCAATCTTTCCCCTGCACCAGGAAAAAGTCTAGAAATCAGGACTGGATAATCTCTGACTGTATCTACTGATGTGACAGAGATGCTGTAGAGACAGGAGGAAATTAGACAGAGACAGGGTACAAGGTATACATGACAAAGAAGTTACAGAAAGAATAGATCCAACTGAGCATAGGGTTGGGAGAAAAAACCAAAAGGATATGGAAACTCTTGGAGAAAGACAAAGAGAGGAGGACTTGTGGTGCTGGAGGGAAGACAAGAAACTGGGCTGGTGGAGGACAATACAACCTGAAGAAAAAGGAGAAAAAATGAAGCATCAGGAGATAGGATAAAAAGGAAAATAGGAAAAAAGATGAAAAATACGGAAAAACTATGCTGACAAATCCCTGCTACTCAGAGTATGCATTCATGACTCCTCAGTGAATGCAACTGCTTTCTGAGTGCGTGCTAGACTTAATTTGCTATGAATGATAGATTTCAGAAGAACTTTAGATTTCAATATGTACTGTGAAATGTTCCCTGCTCAGCCGTTCCTGTAGAGTGGGGAAAATGGCAGGAAATCATTGCGAACAACAGCAAGTGTTATTTTGAGGGAGACGTAATGGCTTGTTTGGTTTGACATCCAAAACAGATATAACTGCGACAAAAGCATTTAAATGCTAATCTGTCATTTACAGCGGGTAAACAAAAACTAATGCACATAAAATCTGTGGTGCTTGTGAGCGAGCACTCTAGAAGCCTGAAATACTGCTTAATTTAGAGAAGACGGGCGTCTCTTTGCAGGCAGAATTTATACCTGAAATATATGAATGTTGAGAGCAAAATTTAGGTACTCAAACCTCTGCTTCCTGGTGGTGGATTTGGATCATACAGTCAGGGTCACAGAAAGGAGTGATTTTTCATTTGCAGTGTATTTCTCAGAGATGGAAATATGCAGGCAAATACTTTCCTGGAGCAGTTAACACCTGCGCAGTCCTATCAAAAGGTACCCCACATGTGACCAAATTCAATAGATTACATAGAGATTCTAAATTCTTCACACTTTTCTGCCGTTTGTATGTCCTCACGCCCACAAAGCAATGGTAATCCCGATCAAGAGCCAAGGAAGTAAAAGGCGGCTCTGGATGAGTCTGGAAGAAATGTGTTTCCTTGATCACAGGCCAGCCTGTTTCCTGAGACACTTCCCTGAGCGACTGAGAAAAGCTTGGAGAACATTTCTAAAATCGCAGTGCCTGCCACCAGCCCCCAAAGTGTCATACACAACCGAGGTCACCGGGAATGACGCTGCTGTCAAACGGCTCACCCCACTGCAGCGATGGAAAGAAAGGGTAGGTTTCTTTCCACTCTGGGATGAGGCTCCTTAGGTCAGCAAGCCTACTGTCAGCCTCCAGCCATACCGCAGAGCAGCAGGTCTAGGCCCTCAGACATCCTCTTTCTATAAATAAAAGGAATAGACCTGAGAATTATGTTAGTATCACGGGTTTTGTCTCTGTTGCAAGGAGGTCTCTATGAATTTATAGTTTCATTCAAGCTTGTAAAAAGAAGAAGAGAACAGAGAGGCAAGAGTAATTTATTGCAATGTATCAAAAAGTACCTTGAAGTCGTTACACAGAGAAGATTTCCGTTAACTTCTATCAGGGCTGACACGCTGTATGGATATACAGGCAAAGAGGGGAAAACCTCAGATTGTGTTGTGCACAAATGGAGCTTGAGAAGGAAATACACAATTTAAGAGTCACCTAGTAGTTTAAAATTTACTTGAAAACTGTATTAGTCCCACTACCCTTCCTGCCTTCCTCCTATAAAGTTTCTTAATTATTCTGTACTGCCCAAGTTTGTGATTAGCTTCACCGTACCTATGCTTGCTTCTTTTTTTATATAATTTTCTTTCTATTATGCCTGCTTGTATGTGGAAGTCTTCAATACATGCATAGACAAATAACGAAAAAAGTCTCTACAATGGACAAAATGTGGTCATACAACTAATCTCAAGCAAGCAGACAAAATGACAGAAACAGAAAGAAACTCAGTTGCCTGCTTCTTCTCCTTGTAACATGGTGTGGTTTATCTGCTTATTATCTACTTAGGTGGCTTTTGTCACGCCAGTCTCTGAGCTCCTGATAACTGCTGAGTAACCTGTACAGAAAACATGCTTTTATAGAAACAGAAAAATATCTTAATTTCCAGTTGATGAGTGGCTGCCAAAATACACAAAAATAAAACCTCGTGCAGTTAATAGGACATTCTGTAATGATCTATCTGAATCTGACCTTGACGTGGTCGGACTATTTGCGGCAGAACTGGTTTTAGTCCTGAGCCTTCACTTCTTAACTTTCCGTTGTCTTTTCCCCATACACACTCTTCTGTAATACAGAAAAAAGCTATTTGTCCTCTTTGTATGAAGAATCACACTTTCTTGAGATCCTAACATCATGTCCCATTTTATAAATACGTAATATATATCCCTGGACCATAAATGTGAAAGTTCTGTTGAGCTGGCAACTTTCCCACGCCCCTCAAATGGACAGTCATTTGCTCTATGCCATAGGCAGGTGCAGGTTCATGGGTGATCTCCTTCTGAACGTCACTTGTCCAGTGCTCGCTGTTTGTTCTGTGACTGAAAACAGGGAAGAAGCAAAGGCTATGCCTTTCCTATGCAGAGCCTGCGTCAGAATGCACATTAAAGACATCTTCCTAGAAATCTTACATCATAGTTAACAAGTTCAGAACCAAATCATCCTCCACTTATCTTGAGACACTTATCCACAGGAGAAAATGTAATCATTCATTTGACAATCACCACCAAAATTTGATGTTCTTTGTGATATTCTGTTAGTGTTTACGTTACACATTTGAAAGCACTGGTAGGGTAAAAATCCTCGGAAACTTTCTTCTCCAAAAAAGTTTCCAACTCAGTTTCTAGTACAGAGTTTCAAGGTATTCTGGAAGTGTCTTAAAACTATTTTGTAGGATAAAGAAGCTAATACAGTATTCAATATTACATTTTGAGAGTCTGTGAAATTACAATATTGCTTCAAAATGTTTAATTATGCCTGTGTGGGTTTTGACATTGCTCTTTCAACTGACAAACATAATCTCATAGTGTGTCTAAGCCTCTCCACATAGCTCTTACAAGCTTTACTCTGTTGTCAATATCCTGCCTTGGGTTTCATGACCTAGGTTCAGTGAATACTTCAGGACATCCAGCACATGGCATCAGACATCTTGATGACACCAAACCTTGCACACTGCTGTTTAATGACCTCTTGTATTATTTTTGTCTGTTGACTTTCTAAACCCATCAAAGCAGATTACAGCCACTTACAGTGTTCATGTCTTCTGAGTCCTCTGCTCAGCTTAATTCAGCAAGGAAATCACCTTATCCGTCAGATATTCACTGTACCCCAAAATCTCTCTGAAATACATCATAATCCTTCAGTTGGACTACGAAAGGATCTCTTTTCAAAGATAATTACACAATCTGTTTTAAACATCTTTTTCATTTGGATATACATAAAGGACCAGATTTTACTTCTTTCTCATTCTATTCTGTGTGCAGTTCACTGATGTCAATGGTTGAAGGTGTGAATGCAGATGGCAGGCTACCACTTTCAGTTATATAGTTCTTGTTTAAAGTCTAACATTTGTAAAATTACTCCAAAGCAATACAACATAATAATGTACAGAATCTGAGCCCAGGCAACACAAGTACACATATTTCTCAGGCATAATTCTTGATAGTTTTGCATACCTATACCTGGCATAAAATTTGCTGTGGTGAACACAAATGTGTTTGTCTTGCTTTAGACAACCACTTCTTTTTTAATTGGAAAGGTGATTACAGCAGGATTTGCTGAGAGCTGTTGTTGCATCCCCATCCCCTGTTGTTGCCCCTTCTCAGGTGAAGAAAAATTCAAAGGAATAAATATATACGTTAAGGTGGTAGCAGTCAGTGCTCTACCACTGCCAAGCATTATTTCAGAATATGTGATCGAGATTGAATGGGATGGGGGGCAAACACAAGAAATAATTTTTTCAGCCCTTTTGCTTGGACATATCTTTGCTCTGGATGTATATTATGTAACCACGAATTTGTACTCGTGAAGAGAAACTGAAGTTAAAAAAAATGAAAACTTCTTTAAGTGGCAGTTGATGTTCTGCATTAGCTAAGAGGTTAATGTGAGCAGTATATTTAGTTGTTTTGTTTTCTCCTCAAAGAAAGATGACACGCTGCATTTATGCAGGAAAATTTACTGCCACCTGACTAAAATTAGATAGTTCGCATTTATGCCTTGAGTTTATGTCATTATCCCGGGAACGGTGTGGGAGTTTAAACCTATAATCTCTGTATACACAGGGAAAGGACGAGGACTATTCTGAACAAATGCAACAGCCTGAGAAACTCAGGTCTTAGGATTTGACTCATTTTTTTAAATGAACCTAAAGCATAGATGCTGGAAAGCAAAAGTGGAGGGGAGAGGAAGGACAAGTAACCAAGCATACCATAAGGGTATTTAACGTATCTGCCAGCCTGCTGTTTAACCACTCTGGAGTCTTGTAATAGTATTAGCTGACACAGACGTGTGACTGTGCTTATCAGACGTCACTGATGGGCTAAGAGACATGCTGCGGTGGTAAGCCCCGGCACTCCAGTTTACATTGCACGCTGCAGCTCTGAGTGGAAGCTGATTTAGCTCCTGCGAGTCATACTTTCAGATGGCCGGCTACTTAATAGATAACAAAACACTGCCAGGTGTAACAACTCTTGACAGATTTTCTGATTTTCCTGAACTTCTGTTGACAACTTCTGCTTCACTGTGTTGACAATTTTTTTTAAAGCAAGCTCAGAGCCCAGAGCCTTTGCAGTCTACACCAGCAAACTGTATGGGGTGGGGTGGAGGCAATAGCAGCTCTCAATAACTGACATCAGTTGTCAGTAAATTAATTGTGTGGATTTGTCAGACAATGACAGTTTTCAATTCTAGCCCTCAGACTTGTCTTTCCATGGCAGCTTTGCATACTCCAGCATATTGCGTACTATCTCTGCCTCCTACAATAGGCTGTAAATTCAGAGAGGCAGGAAGTAAATATCTAATCCAAACCCAGCATCACTGTTATTTTGTTTGGATCCTACCTCACTGCACTCAGCTGCACCGCATCTTTCCAGAACCAAGCTCCTAAATTGAGCTCATGTTATAAAAATGGGTGCAAGGCAATATTAAAATGTAACGGAAAATATTGCCATTTCCTTCAGATGCCTATTTCCCATCAACCCGAAAAATTAAAGTACTTTCTCACTTACCTGACATGTCTGTCTATCTGTAAACCTGATATCCTATGTTCCAGATCTATCATAAGCCTGCTGGTTTGGATGGGGACACAAACCCATGATGATGCAGATACCCCTTGAACAGCCTTAAGAGTAACTCATGAGCCTACTGAAAACTACCTGCTCTTTTCATTTGCTCAAACTTCCGTGCTAAATTCTTAGGAGAGTGTTTAATGGATGTAAGAAAGTATTCAGAAATTCCTGAGAGGCTGGATGACATCTTACAAAAGGAAAAACAACTGTTATCCCAGAGAGCATGTAAACAGAAACCATTCATCTAAAAGCCAGAATACAGCAAGACTCCATTATAGGGCAAATTTTGGATTAGTAAAGCTCTAGTTTCTCCTTATTCTATGCTATTTCTCCATTATTATTATTCAGTCAATATAAAGCCAGAGTAGACCAGATACAGTGGTTCCTTTGTTCTGCCATGAAATTATTAACTAAGTAGGCAAGACAACAATTGTGCATCATTTCTGTACACATCTCTAGTCATGTACGTTCACGTTTGTGCATGGGTAAATATGTGTATATGTGCTCATTACAATGGCTTTTCAGTAAAATTAACAAGGCAAGCCCTGCAGCGCTAACTAGTTTTTATTGCACAAAACCTTGGACCCATCTTTTGCTGTGGAGCTGGTGCAAGGTCAGAACAACACACTTGAGTTCAGTGTCCAGTCCTTATCTACTCAAAGCAGCTGTGAATAAGACAACTTGCAAAATGTAGTAATTTGTAGGCTTTGTCCAGAATTAGAAAAAGATTCAGTTTCTGGGATTCTTCTGCTGTCAAACCAATTGCCATTCTTTCCTTCTGTCAGATGTCCTGTGATCTTTGCCCACCGCTCTGCCGTTTCCCTCAGCACAGTATTTTTTTTCTCAGGCTAGATGTCAACATGAGAAGCAGACCAAGGTTTTCTATTTGGAGTAGAACCGTTTCTTCCATGTGCCTTATGCTGCCAGTTCAATATACAGCACATGTTAAGTCCTGAGAATACATCTGATCTGAATTATCTCATGGCTAATAAAGTAAAGTTATAGCAATGTGATTCACTTGAGAAAAATATAGAACGCTGTCTGTCCCTATGTTGCTCAACAGAAACAGTAATAGAAAAGTTTATGCAGACTAGCAAATTATTCTCACAGCAGAAGACATATTTAGAGACTCCGAATTAAAAATGAGCACATATGCTTTTATTCCTGGAAGCGTGACATCCACAGTATTGGCAGTTTGGGACCCAGTGTAACAGATTCTTAAGCAGTTTCCACCCTTCTGGAGTACCAGATTAATTCTCCACAGATGAATATGATGTAAATATGAAACATTTGGCTCCAGCTCGAAGCAGTCAAAAGTGATTTGCTGACTATCCCACCAGCATTTCAGCAGGCTCTGAGATACCTTATTATTCCTGTCAGCAAACTCTCAGATGGCCAATTCCAAAAGCTTCTGCTCCCTTCCCAACAATGCGGCAACTGCTAGTGAGATACTCAGGAAAAACAAAACTGACCCCAGAAAAATCAATTACATATAGCAGTTTAATGTCAGATTCTGTGTCACTGAACCAAAGTCAATCACCTGAGGGGACGGAGGACCTGGCTGTACTCTCGAAGTATTGAAAGTGCTGCATCCACCGTGACAAGGAGCTTTGAGAACAGGCGTCATCAGCAACAACGTTGTGCAGGTGTGCTGCTTACGTGGTACGCGTGCAATGTAACTTCTGAGAAGTAACTGATGAGAAGAAAATACACTACTTCATTTCCATTGCCAATCTACGCTTTGATCTATAAAAATACCATCCTAGCTGGTTAGGGCAGATTAATTTCCTAAGTTGATCACACCACATAAAGGTTGGGTATTACACTCCTGATACAAATGAAGCACTGCAAAAATGACCAGATTATTATGTTACCAGTCCTACCAGAGACCATTCATATATATGAAGATGCATTTTGGCATTTTTTCCCTTAGGCATACCAAGTACATTATCATGTTGTCACAATGTCTTTGAATCTGTTCTAATTTTCCCAATAGTGTGACAAAATTTTTTGACTTATTTTCTATTTCTGTTTCTGTGCCTACGAAGACCATTTAACAGCACTATTCTCCTGTTCGGAATAATTCAGCATGTTTTGACTTAGTTGTTTGAAATTTGAAACATTTTCATCTTAAAGGCAGATGAATTACAAAATCTATCACATCTATATGAAACTATCAACAGAACCGAGTCTGACCTGAGATTTCAAGGATTTAGAAAAAAGGTGGTTCACTGTTTGCTTATTTCACAGGAGGTGGATGACGAGACAAAAAACTGCTGTATCTCATCTCTGTTTCACCAAACTAATCATTGTACTCAATTGCTGAATTTTAAGAGATTACTTGCAGTTAGGTACATGCTTAAGTTCAGACCAAATAATGTGTGCAAAGTATAATCCACAAGTAACATAACGTGAAGAATAGAACAAGGTATTCCCTATTTATTCTGTAGATAATGTGATCATGAATTTTCATACTAACTGTCTCGGTTTCAAGGAGAATGACTACAACAGTTCCTAAGAAGTGGTATGTTGTATGCATGTCAGCAAATTTATTGCTTTGTTGGTATAATGCAACGGAGCAGCTCCCGGGAAGGAGCATGCCTTTGTGTGACTAGCTGCAAACTTCTTCTTCAGAAGCTAAGGAGAGCTTAAAATTAAAAAAACACCCAAGGCATAAATATTTCTTTTGCTGTCTTCCAATACCTGGCTAAGTTTCTGTGGAACACTCTTTGCTGCTGTGCACTTAAGTAAGACATTGTAGCCCATTAGATGATGCATATCCATCGAGACAAATTTAACTCTCATTTATTTCAGCACAAATTGAAGATGCTGTTTGCAAAGAATCCTCAAAGCTTTGTGCCAAATCCAGCTCTTTCCTATCAGTATTTTGGAAAAGCTGCAGCTTCCATCCAAACAGAAGAGGATGGGAGAAGCTCTGCAGGCAACTGACCTTGCTGCCTCACAGGATGAGAAAATTGAGAGGTCTCTTGAAGTAATATGGTGAACGCGGAGCAGGACACAAAACCTGTTTTGTCCTTCATTCTCCTACCTCTGGTGAAGTCAGGCATGCTGCTGTTAAGCTTTTGAGAGCTGCATTTCGTGATGCAGCACTGGAAGACAACTTGGCAAGTCCTTAACGGTGCCATGCAGGTGCTCTGCCCGAGGTCCATACTGGTGAACCAAGGTGCCTACCTGAACCTTGAGTTCCTTCTGCAGTCAGCAGGGAAGGACATGTTACCTGAGGCTGTACTTAGCCCTGCTGAGCTCCTGTTTTTCCTGGCTATGGGATGGAGCTGGAGACAACCAGACTCCTGACTCAGGCACCTCGGTTTGGGTGCTGGAGGCAGAAGGGATGAATCCTTAGCTCTCCGGCAGCAGGACTGGGTCTGGAGAGCCAGTTCAGCTCCAAGTAGGAGCCCACTGACATAAAGGAGGGCTGAATTCAGTCTTAGGCTGCTGCAGATCTTGTATGTAGCAATGTAATCCAACTAAGCTAACGTTTTCTAAAAGGCATGGAATGCCTCAAGATTAAAGCTCGGTATCTGAATGATTTAGACACCTAAGTAAAATTCAATTAATGCAAACCAGTTCAGGGTGAGTTTAGATGGTTCACCTCTTCCTCTTCCATTCTTTACAACTTTTTACAAGTGAAAAAAACAAACCTTGGAAGAAACACTCCTTCCACAGACTGCTATTTCGGCAGCAACTGAAAAAGCTGGGGTAACAAGAGTTCAGCTACCAAGCACTTAAGGAAAAATATTACAAAGTGGGACACCTTGGGATTTATGTCAAAAACATTTCTGAAGGAACTGCTTATGTTTTCTCTTCCTCTCCATAAGATAAGTGCTGGAAACTGCTGACAAGGATTATATCTGAATACATAGATATACGTGTGCACAAGCAGAAACATACATATATACATACATATAAAAAGACAGAACTCATGGTTTGAAAGCTGGACCCGATGGGAACCCATGACTCATGTCTGGACAGGGCTGTGGCTTCTGTCCTGGGCTGGGGCCCTGGGGGCCACCGGTGGGATGTGGCGCAGGGTGTTGGTCAGGTCACCCACCCCAGCAGCGGTGCCGCAGAACTGCGACCGCCTTACTGCTCTGCTCCTGGGCTCGCTGTAGGAAACCTCTCATGCCTTCTATCGCTCTTTTGTCTCCTGAAATTATATATAAGATCTCACTGAGGGTTTTTCTGGCTTTATACAATGTCTCTAGGCATTGTGAGGTTGTAAAATATTGGTGAATGGGATCACTCCCTATCACATGACCTGCTGACACTTGAAATGTTCTTTTGAGTCCCCTTTTATTTGCACAAGCAGTTAGACTAAAGAGCCAGACACCGTATCATTTTCCCTCACACAGATCACCTTATTTCCTATTGTTAGAGAAACCAAACCACCACACATTGTGTCAAGTGACATTTCTTAAATGCCGTAAGATACAGAAAAAAAACTGTTCCTTTATGTTTTAGATTGATACCTTGACTTCTGTTTCATTTCATTGCACTAAAATACTTAAGTCTACTGGATAATAAATATTCCCTTACTAACCCTTCTAAGATCTCTACATAGGAACTAAAATTTGCTCTGAAGACATTTGATTCTAAAGGACAAACAACTGAGAGATTATTTTTCTTTAGCAGATTTCCTAATCACATACTGCCTTTGCTTCACTAGCTGAGTATATAATGACATCCTCTAACAACTGCCGTATTTCAGTATCTCTAGACTCCTGGAATGGAATTTTTATGAAATCAGTGGCAAGAAAGAAAATTTGAAACGCAAGACTCCAAATACAAAAAATATGAGCTTCACTTACAGTATTTCAAGCGTTGCCATATTTCTATGTACAGGATTTATTCTATTCTAAATCCAGTACAAAAAATACACATTTTATTGATGAAATAATTTTGAAAAACGCTAGGTGTACCTCCTGGTACAGGGAGTGAGGGGGGGAAATACTGGACTGTAATATTCTCTCTAGTCTTGAATTTGTTCTCTGTGGTTGTCAACTTTTATCCGTCTGTCTGAGAAACTGCAGTGATGGAAGCAAAGGCGTAATTGCCTTCCAAATGAATCTTGTTTTTTAGCTAACCTCTAATGAAATCAGCATCCCTAGGACAGAACAAGCACTGCTGCACACTATGACAAGGAAGGCTTCCACACCAGCCTTGCCTGAAAGCAGACCTGACGTAAGACACTCCCTAACATGCGCCTGCTCAGTATTTGCTTTCCACAAGGACTGTTATGATTAACGAGGGCCCATCTCTTTCCTATTTGTCAATGATTCACACTGGCATTCAAAAGAAAAAACATTCTCCTTTATTTCTCAATGTAAACATTCTATGACCCTGAGAAAGTCTAGCAGCTAAATGTTTCCAAGCCACAAAAAAAAAAAAACCCTCACCCTGAAAACACAACAGACTCCAAAGATCAAAACCTGGCTGTACCAAAGAAAAACAACGGTATCTTGTGTAGATCCAACGATGTAGCAGAGATGCTAACCAGCTGTCAGGGAGCAGCACGGCATTGTCTTCCGCGTTGCTGGAAACGGGCCCCAGCTGTGCTTTGTCCCTGGCCTGGTAACAAGGGGAGCTGCTGTGATTTGGGGCGGGGGGGGCACACAGTGCATTTTTCTTGACATTTCCCTTGGCTGTCTTTTTATAACTACATTTCTGCTAATTAACTTCACCCCGGAGCTGCGCGGGGTAACTGCTTCGCCTTCAGGTTGCGGAGCGACAAAAAGCCCCTACAGTCGCACCTTGTTTGATCAACTGTTTGGGCAGGAGCAGCACAAGGACACAGATTGACTAAATAAACTCAAGCAACCAAAATAGCACCGTTAACCAGAAACAAGCAAACAAAACACAAAACTCAGCTCAGGGACCATTTGACCTTGAAATATCCAAAACACGCTCAGCCATGCCCTCTCGCCCAGAAGACTCCGAGAGCGCTGCAGCGGTGGCATGTGAAAAAGGAGGATGAGCTTTCCCGTAAGAACAGACACAAAAATGCCCAGGCCAGGGCAGAGCAGAGGCTCACCTAGCCCTTTATCACACATCTGAAAGTGCCCGATGCCAGGGAAAGAGTATAAAAGGGAAGAGCTCAGGGAGAGATTTTCCTCAGTACACACTCCCAACCTCAGCAAGCCGTGGCTGGGGACTTCCAGAGCAGCATTCGAGGGATCTTTCCTTGTGCTTATGTGCTCTGTTTTCCTTGTTTGGACATGAGTTCCACTTTCTGAAGGCTCATTTATTGGCAATAAAACTCTTTGATTAGCTGTTTTGCCATACCAGCTTGTAGGATTAATTTATTTTTAGTAAGTGCTAATATAATTGCACCAGTTTTGGGTTTTGGGTTTTTTTTCTTCCCCTACCATATTTGCTCCTTTCAAGTCGATTCCAGGAAATTTCCTCAGCTTTGTGGAATCTTCTATTTTGAAATTGTTTCCACAGTGGCTCCTTTTTATTTTTGATTTTTAAATGATGACGAATTTCCAAACAATATGCTCATTTTTAATAGTTTTTCTATGGTTATATTTTGAGACATACGTTTATGGGGTCTAAGCATCTGCTCTTTGTATCACACTTTATCGTGTGGTTTTTTGCCTTTGCAGCCTCTTTGGTCTCCTTCAGCTTTTCACAATCTCTGTCCTCACCCAAACGAAGCAGCGGGTAGTACAGCTGTAGCATTTCATTCTTTCTGTTTATATCTGGGATTCCGGGTTCCTCCTGAGTGTGAACTCTTCACTCCTTATGTACAGGAGCCTTCCTCCAATGGCGGAACTTTCTCTGCCATTCATACATACATACTTACAGTTTGATGGTTTCTCTTCCATTGAGGCTCTGAAACACTTAGTTGGCTAATAGCTTCAGATAAAACTAGGTATTTCACTCCATTTGCCTATGTTTTTAGAGTTATATAATTTACACAGCACCTTAAAAAATATTGGTCTTTCTGATTTTACATATCTGGCTTTATTAGGACTTTGCCAGCACTGTTTTTTGATTTATCTTTGTCCTATTATTAATTAAGGAGAGAACTTTTTCCTACTCTCTCTCTAGTGGATGATCACCCTGGTTTTGTGTGCTTCTTCACCTGCCACATTTTCCCTACTTTTTGTTTCAAAAAAAATTCTATAATGACTTCAGTTCACTTGTCTGTGATATAGAGAAATGACTAAATGCAATGTTAGGTGAAGACTGTACCCAAGCTTACCCACTGCAGCAATTCTGTTTTTCAGCATGCCCAGTTCAGCCTTTCCCTGAGCCATGCAGGAGTGAAAAATTGGAACAAGGTGAAGATAAAACTAAGGAAAGTTAACTCCACTCACAGAAGATTTATACATATTGTCTAAGAAAATGTCAGGCACTGCTGAACCTCCAGAAGCCCAGCTAGCGTGCTCTAACAGCACCGACTACTGTAACCACGTCTCTGCTCAACTCCACTCGCTGCACCCATGTGCTTGTCCTCCCTCCCGCCCGTTCCCTACTCAGCCTCCGAGCTCTCCGAGATCGCTGTGGTGTACACGGTGATTCTCTGCTGGCTGCTGCACCACTACTGTAATGACGATTAATTGTGACCACGAGTCACAGTGGAAAGGAAATAAATGTCCCGTCCAGATAGTTGCAGGATACATCTGACAAATTATTTACTGTTCTGAATGTCAAAATTGTTGTCTTGACTCAATAAGCAATAGCCTTAGCCCTTACCTTGTCCAACTGCAGTAAACTTTGTTTCTGCTCTTTTACAACAAGTTAAACAGAAAATTTGGAGGATGCAGATCTGATACGCTGGAACTTCATGCTGAAATGAAATATCACTGAGCATGCTGGTCCGTCCACAAGGCACAGCAACACTGAGGCTGTCAGCATGGCCCTGCATCCAAATTAATAAGCCTTGCCTCTTACCAAGGTGAATTAAGATGAGGGTAGCACCAAAGGGTGATGCAGCAATCTAGCAGCCAGTCCTGGGGTAGACCAGTGGGAATTAGCTTAGGAATTTTTGCCCTGCAACCCATTTCAGAATCTGGAGGAAGCTAACTGCACCAATTATAAATTCAGCTTGTCCAAAGTATACTGGAAGAGTAGGCAGGTTGCAGCATCTGAGAGGAGATGCTTCACATCTGCTTACTGAACAAAAGGAATTTTCAAGCCAAAAGACCAGGACGGAATTAAGAATCAATGACTATGGATAAATATCTAAAGCAAAATCTGGATGCATCTGAAGACTTCCTTACTCTTTTATCTGTGCTCTTAGCATTTCTTTTTGTTTTCCCACCCACAAAGCCTATTTTATTGACTTTAAATTAAATATTAATTCACTTTTCAAGCTACACTGTAGAAATCTGATCAAAGGCAAATGGTTACTATGATAAATAACAGTTAAATTCCGTAAGTATAGGGTAATCTATAAATTTTCTTTTAAAGAATAGCACAGAACTAAACATGTCAAAAGACTAGGATCAACTCACATGTACACTGATACACCCACAATATATTGGCTAAAGTAGCTTATTTCCCATTAAAAGGAATAGAAACAAGGCATCCAAGTCCCTTAGGCTTGTAAGCTTGAAAATCTCTGCCAGCATTATTAAATGAGAACATTATTTAATTAGTAATGGTAAGGGAGGATAAACTCTGCCTGCCTTAAGTCTACAATATGTAAGATAAATTTCTTCCACAGAAAGAAAAGATAGTCCAGATGTAGGGGGCTGTGTAGGACATGCAAGATTTGGATCCAGGTTCCTGCTTTGTCATGGACTTTCTGTGTGACCTTAAAGTAGCTGCAGTGTACCTCAGGTCCACATTAGTACAACAGGGCTTCTTTGCTCTGTCAAATGACTGTAAATCTCAAATCACTCAATATTACGAGGCACTCAGTACTAAAACAATGACATTAAGGACAGATGAGAACATACATCTACTTGTCTGCATTTAATTTGTAAGCAAGGCTCATTAACTTTACTCCCCCAATACTATAAAATGTTCATGCTTTCTTTAATAGCTGTGTTTTCACCCCAGAGGTGAGCTTGTGACAGTAAATCTTTACTAGGAGCGATTTACACAACAAAAAAGCTGGCAATATCATATTAGATTTTTCTCAAGCAAAACATAAACCCTTTTCTGGGGTAGCCTGATTTTGGGCTGGTGTGCTGACATGCTGATGTGACCTGGCACAGCTGCAAAGTACCCCACTTTGCACAGTAACTTTTGTACGCACATGCCTAACACATACGCAGGAGCTGTCAGTAAACACGAGGGAACAGCTGTCCCCTGCTTAGTTTAAAATTCTGTCCTACACAGTTGGAGAAAACAGTGCTTTGCTTTCACAGAAGGAATAATCTCACTCACGAGTAGGTTTGTTGTCAGACGTCCTCTTTCAGTAGATGGCTGTCACTATGCTGAAGTTCTCTGCTATGAATTAAGACACGGCAAACGGGAGAACCTTCATATGAAATCATACGGCCACTACCTTCTCTTTTTGACCAAAGGGCCACTACCTTCTCTTTTGAACAACAAGTTATGTGAGATATCAATCTACAGGTTTTTAAGAAGAATTGAGTAATATTGCCATGGCTTTTAGGTGCCAAAACCCTAATACACACTAGGACTTCAGCACATTTAGATACTTGGTGACTATTTTTCTCTTACTCCCTACCTTGTCCTTGGTCTTTTATGCTGATCTCTTCTAGCCTTAGGGAAATTATCTGGTGACTTAGACCGCCTATTTCATTTTTCTTGAACCCTTACCATATGAAATAATGCCAGCTCTACGGCTCAAATATTGGGTTACTTATACAGGATGCAAACATAGTTCTCTAAATTGCACGTGTTATTGCAACCAACACGCATCTCGCTGCTGACAGAGGTTTCCTTCCTTTGACACAGGACAAGCCAGCCAGAGCACTGAGACCCCGCTCCGTCCCCAGGGCAGCTTGTCTCCAAGACAGGCTGCAGCCCAGCCGCCCCAGAAGCCAGCCCTCCTGCACAGCCCTCGACTTGCCCCGTGCCTTTCCGTGGCGAGGCTCCGTGCGACACCAGCTGCGGTGCAGAGGCTGAGCTCTCAACATCACCAAGCCTGTCAGCCTGGAGGGTCTCTGAGAGTCAAAGGACTCTACTGGAGATACCTACTATTGTGCAGAAGAAACAGCATCCACCAGCACAACTGCAACTACAGATTCTGCATGAAAGGGGAAGAAAAGACCGTTCCTGCTGTTCAGACACAACCCGGATCTGTGTTTTATGTCTTCATTTTGATCTGTTATCTCACTCCCATTTTTTGAGAGTACTGTAAAGCTCCTTTAGCAGCAACTGTGTTTCAAAATAGCACTCTTAAGCCTAGGAAATCTACCTTATCTGTGACAACTCACCAAACAATGAATGCCAAAGTATTTGACATCACTGTATAAATTTATCAGGGTTTTTCATCCACTGAAGAATATATCTTCTTTTTTCCTTACATGCTAGATCAATTTTAGGGCAGTGCACACGAGAGTCATGGGTGTTTGCCTTTCTACTACAAACACCTCAGGAGGCTTAGGTGAACATCCCTCTGGAGGGGAGGTTTCACTTCAGAGAAGTTTTAAAACAACACTTATGGTAATATTAAAAAATAAACATTTTAGCAAAAATAGTAAAAATATTGTGAGATTATTCTACATAGACCTTAAGGTCTATATAGAAAACAGGAAGACAGCACTGTGGGTTTTTGCTTGACTCCTTTCTAATTGACTCCTTCATGCATGTATAACCGGGAAAAGAAAACTGTATTTTTACAGGCATGGGAAATGAAAAGGGGAAATCCAGTTAAAAACCTCCATTCTTCTTTCGAGTTTTACCCATGCATCTCTGTGCGGGTTCAGTGTCGCTCCTGTGCCCGTAAGTGCTACTTGCCTGTGACAGAGCAGCAGAGGAAGGGCAGGAGAGAACTGCTTCTTCCAGCCACCCTCACCCAGATCAAGAATTGGCTACCATGTGTACTGTTGTAGGCAAACTGATCCGCCCCAGGGATTCCCGTACGGTTAGCACATGCCTTTCAAGCATCGCTCCTTCTGGAAAGACCACTCTTGAGCTCAGCCTAGTTCCCAAGGGATAACGCTCCTTTTTTTACATAACTGGAATATGGGGAAAGGTTCAGAGCTCTTGAAAGTTTTCTTCCCATCTTCCCTTGTAAAAAGGGAGGGGGAAGAAGCATCAAACAGATCTGCAGTTGTGCCTCCTGCTTGCCATGACTGACAGGGGCTCTCCAGCAGCTCGCACGCCGACTTTCAGCTTGCCTTCGCAAGGAGAAGACATCTGTGCCTACACAGTGCCCTTTGCAGCTGCACCGTGCCTTTCCAGAGAAGCCCAGGGGGAGGACGCCTCCATGAAAGATAGGCAGCAATAAATCCCTGCTAGCAACTGTGCTCTGTTCACCCCTCTCTGTCACACGCTGCCTCCTTCTCAGGAACCCGGGCTTAGGTAAGGGCTGGGTTTTGGTTTTAAATCAAATTAGGGAGGAAACAGATGAGGCCGGAGTTATAAACACATTAATGTGAATGCAGTATTGCTGAAATGTACCAGACACGTCATCAGGGATTCAGTGCAATAATGGATATTTCCAAGATTAGGCTTACGCTTTCAATTTCGTACCCCCCTAAACTAAAAAATTTATCTTCAAATAATGACAGAAATCAGTCTGAGAGGTAAGGACACCTGTGAGTCAGTCACACCAGCTCTCTTCAAAGGAAATTCATTTGCTTTCAGAAAAGAGAAGTATTTCAGAAGAACTTATGCTCTATACAGGCGTTACCAACATCAGTGACACAATATTGTAACAAGACTTGTCCCGCCATTCCATCACTGCTGGTGTTAACAAGTACGAAGAATGCTGCCTGAAGAGCATGTCTAACCCTCATCCAGTCCCTCTATAATACGCTCATCAAGCAGATTATCCTTCAGTCCAAGATCTCTCATCTCTGTTAGCTACCCTAGTTAAAAGACTGTCTCTTCAACATACTTATTTCATCCAGAACTACACATACTGCTTTGATTCTTCCTGAATTAAACAGACTGAAGAAGATACTGAAAAGGTAAGAGGAATTATTCACCATTTCACTGTTATTACAGCAGCTACAGCATTTTGGGTTAATTTTCCACATCTAGTTTAGAATGAAATCCATGCACACCAACCTCACCATTGGGCAGCGGAACATACCAACCTAAAATTCAGATTACAGCAAACTAGTATCAGGTTCACTGAAGCATGTGTAAGGATTGACCCAATGGTCAAAGCTGGCTAGCAAAAGTACTTTTTAAAATACAATATTTACCATAAGAAACTAAATAAAACTAGCAATTAGGAAATTGCTCCTATCTGTATGTCTGTGATACTGGGTTGAATTTTTCCAAACAGAACCATAACAAATGTGGGTGATTTGACTATTGGAGCAAACTTCGTGTGGTTGAAATTTGCTATAGATATTTTTTTAGCTAAGCAAGTTATTTTCTCTTAAAAGTATCCTTCCTTTCTTTCTTTTTTTCCTTCCTTCCTTCCTTCTTTCTTTCTTTCTTTCTTTCCTTCCTTCTTTCCTTCTTTCTCTCTCTTTCTTTCCTTCTTTCTCTTTCTTTCTTTCTTTCTTTCTTTCTTTCTTTCTTTATTTCTTTCTTTCTTTCTTTCTTTCTTTCTTTCCTTCTCTCTCTCTCTCTGTCTTTCTCTCTCTCTCTCTCTGTCTTTCTCTCTTTCTTTCTCACCTACTTTCTTTCCAGAACTTCACATCTTCATTTTCCTCTCTGGGTGAGAGTCTTCAGTTCATTTTTTTCACGGTGCAGCCACCTCCTCTTATGAAAATAGTCATGAGGAGAAGCAGGAAACTCAGTGCATAAGGCTAGAATGGGACCAGGACACATATCCTCTACCAGAGTTGGTGGAGTGAAAATATTTCTGGTGAAAATGTTTCATTTCTGAGTACCTCACTAGGATGTCCCAATATTCAGCTAAGGGGACAAGGGGACTTTTTCATCAATAACTGCATCTAATCCATCCCCTTACCACTACGCCTATTAATTGACTCATGAAGAGAAAGGGCAAGCATTTACACCAGTCTCTCTGCAACTTCCTAACAGGCCACTTCAGTGGCCTTATAAATCAGCTTACAAAGTTTATTTTCCCTGTGTTTTACTTTTTTCAAAAATCCACTTTTAAGTCAACTTAAAAAACATTTTAAAGACCCACAGAAATTCTATTACTTAGCATTCAGTTCACAGGATTTAGCTTGTATATCTGCTAAAATAATTGGTCAGCTCTGTTCAGCTTTGTTTCTCATATCATTTATTGACCTTTGACAGAATAAACAGTAGAAGTGTAGGGATTTCTTACTCTATTTCTTGACAAAAATAACTGGGACTTTTCTTAGATTATAATGTCTTTTATAATGAACTTCACTCCAGCATGAAACCACACCATACTTCTGTCTTCAACTTCAAGCTTTCATGTATCATTTATTAAAGTAACAGAACCCCAATCTAGGTTTCTAATCCTGTCTGGAGAAGCATTCTCTTTCTTCCCCACACACAAGTTGCTCATCACGGTGATCCACAGGACCTTCAACCTCATGGCTTACCTCCTGAGGAACCAGCTCTCTCATGGACCTGGTGCCACTCTCCTGACCTCATCTGAACACCACCAAACACAGCAAATTGCACTGCACAGACCTGCACTTTGGTAACAGACAGTAAAACAACATAGAAAATCTTAAATCGTAAGACAAAAAAAAAAATGCAGACCATATGCCAGTCATGGGCCAAGGGAAAGGTATGAGAAGCCACCTGTGCTCAGTATGAAGGTTTATTATGTGTTCTGCCAAGGGAAAACAATAGAAGCACCTCAAAATGACTCCAGGCTTTTGGTCCTCATTTTGGATTCATGAGCACGGCCTACCCATCCCCAGAGCTTGAAGTGGGTTTCCAGCCATCTGAGTTGAAGATGCAGAAGTAGCTAGTTGTAATTCCTGCCACGGTATTGCAAGTGCTCGCCATTCCTGCAATTATCTTACGTATCACCGGCAAAGAGACTAAACTGTACCACGCTGGCCTAAAGGGCTGCTAAGTACAGAACAGACTTCCGACCAGATACATCCCAAACTTACAGCCTCAGCTCTAAATTATGTCCAAGTTGTTTGTCCTTCCTGCTTCAATTCTAAAAAAGGCTGCAGGGTTCAGTCAAACAGGACTGGCCTCATAGCTATGTACTCTTTTCATATTAGATGTTTTGCCTTTTTGTGCTAAATGCTGGCAGGAATGGTCTAAAGCACATCAAAGTCAATGTCAGTGTTTCAACAGAATTCAGGGGCACAAGCCAAGTTCTTCTGTGCTATAATCTCACAAAATGTATTTGCATGCATACATACATAGACCACAGACCACAATACTTTTGGAACAGTTTTTTCAAATGGCATTTAACCCCACAAAAGAATTTCTATCAAAAATTTTAAAAGATAATACAAGAAAATGTAAAGTCTTTGTGAAAATAATAGAAATGGAAATGAGTTCCCAGTTCTTCTCAGAACAATCCTATAACACTTTTAGATGATCTCTTGCAGTCTGCAAAAGAACTACCTTAACTACTTTAATTTAAAAATATCCACTGTTGTCCAGAAAAACCTCCCCCAGAACCAAAACCAATGGTAGATACTTCAGTAAAGCAGAACAGACAGACCACCCGAGGAGCCTCCACTAAGCAATCCAAAAGGAGATTACAGTGCTTGGGAAAGAAACGGTGTGAACGTGAGTCTGTAAACAAAACTTGATGCCATTGTTGTCTGCCACAGAAACCTGATTGACTGAAGAACTACAAAAAAGGGCATCATCTCAGGAGTTCACCAAAAATACCTTTTCTAACAGCACATTAAATCAAGGCAAGCTGGACTGTTCCAAAGCATGCCAACAGCCACCCCTTCCAATGGGGCATTCTGCAAGTGGCCAGTGACACCCAAAACTGTCACTGCAACCTGGCTGTCCTTGGGACAGCTCTGGCGTGTGCCATACCTGAGCTATTTAAAGCAATGTCTAACCCTTGCGGTTGCATCAGGAGGGACCCAGATGACAGATGAGTGAAGACACTGAAATCTGGGTAACAGATGTGCCCCAGACTTCCGCAGTGAAGCTCATTACTGCCTTGGAGAAAAAAAGATCTCCCTTTAAGAGCTGTTTTGTGAAGAACTTTGCTCCCATTGGACTTTTATTTAACTTGCCTTTTAGAGGCTAGAACAGAAAAGCTTAGATAATCCTAGAATTTTTTTTACCAGCCCAGTGAAGCGCCAGTTTTTAGGCAGGAGCTTAGCAGAACACACCACCGTTTCCCACAAGCAGCGCACATAAAAGGTTCTCAGTGAGGAATGAACTTGAGCCTCAGAGATGGGGCAAGACTCGCCCAACCTCAGGAGTTCACCTTGTCGTTCAGATAAAAATTTCCTCAGACTTAAGGTTTGCATCCCATGTTCTGGCTCCTGTCTTTCCCTACATTTTAGGAGAAATCCTGTATGAATATTTATAACAAGTAGCTACAACATGACTTGAAAATTCAGCAAATATGATTCAGGCAGCTTGTAGGTGCTTAACTACCGAGAGAAAACCACTGCTCGGATTGCGTCCACCATCTCACCATTTTCTCATTGTGCAATATTATGAGTTAAACAAAGGGCTCATCTGTCAATATTATATATACTTACACAGAGGATTTGCATATCTAAAAGCTCTGACAAACAGCAAATACACTTTTTGGAAATAAGGGCTAGTTTGTTAATATGTAGACTTAATAGTTATGGTGTCTAAGCGTGCTCTTCAAAGACAACGTGCCCCCTTCCATTGTTGCTCAAAAACAGTAGAAGCCCTGTCTCCGGTACGGTATGTGGAGTACAGGTATTCACGCACTCGTGATGCCATAACATTCATGTGGAAAGGATACTGTACGCTTAACCAAACCACTTCAAGTGTAGGGCTGTTGTCCAGGTCCCAACCAGTGCAAATCAAATACACTTAAATGGAAATACACTTACTTATCCCACCTGAAAACCTGGCCTTACTGCATGCCTCCCCAAGGAGAGAGTTACTAAGGCATGTAAAGAGCAGACTGTGGTGCCTTCATAAAAAGACCCTACTGGGATACTTGTTTGATCTCAAAGTCACTTCGAAACAGCTGTGTCAGTGTCGCATGCTTGTTTTCAATGTTCCCTCAAAGGACCTGGGTTTCAGTACTACACGTCAAATATTCACATATCTTCGTCAAATAGAAAACTCAGGAGTCTGCCATATGTCATTATAAATACCACATTTTTTTTTTTCTGAAATAAGTAACATGGAGAAATCTCTTTGGTTTCCTGGTCACTTGGGAGCAGGTTTTTGCTCTGATACATCTTGCAACAAGATCAGGGGGTCACACAGAAAGGCCAGTTTGCAGGTTATCGTATAGATTTGTTTTGCTCTCAGCTTTACAAAAGCAAGACAGAGCCTGTTCATCCAGACAGCAAGGGCAGCCCCTTGCTTCCAACAGATTTGGTCTGGATAATCCTTCAAATAACATCATCTTCACATCATTTAACTTATTAGTGCAACTCCCTGACATCTGATGGTTTCCAAATATCTTACGTGAGAGAAGACAATGCACTGGCAGCTGCTTATGAAAACACAGAACGGAAATGCAATGTTTTTAGGACATATGATCTGCCTCTGGGTGAAGGGAAAGGCACAACACCCTGGCCTGTCCACTCAGGCATGACACAGCTTAAGTGACATGTCACAGCTGAAAATCCAGCTCGCAAGATGCCTCTGACGTTACTGAGGGGCATGCCGTAATGCACAAAACATTACCATCCTAACCAGAAATACCGCAGTACATATATTAAAAGGTATACGCAATTGATGCTGGTCTATACTCAATTTATGGTAACAGTTATAAAAAAAAGATATGAGCAGAGGTAAAAAAAGCAGTCATCATAGAGTTAAACTGCTCTCCTAAATTAAGAAGGACACATGGGGCTGGGGTAAACTGGAATAATGCTCTCTTATCCATTACGGCAAAGGATAGCTGTTCTCATGCAGATTGTACCTGCTGGTAATTCACTGGGATCTCCTATATTCTAAACCCTAGCACATTTCTCTGTGCAAGAGCTACCGTGTGATTCTGTGAATGGTGTCACAAGTCCAGGCACGCTCTTGTCATTATGTTAAAACTTTGTTTTGCAAAACGTTACCAATTACATCTCATTTCCAAACACTGAGAATGGATTTCCCCAATTTTTAAAAGCATTATTCTTGCCTTTTTTCCCCACCTTTAACAAGACTCATCATGAATCCTCTTTAATTTTCCTTAATGTATCCATAAAGCCAGAGTCAGTGAAGCCCCTTCTCACAGCTCCAGGAAGAAAATATCCCTTCCCTCTGTTCATACAATGAAGGGGGATATTTCCTGGTGCCAGTGCTTGAAGTCAGGGATAGACTGTCTAAATATGAGCCACTGCATCTTTGCCCCTGGTACTGCTTCCAAAATTTCAGCATCTGATTTACTGAGAATTAAGTGTCAATAATAAACAGGTCAGTTCAAAGGACTTTTTACTCATTTGATTCCAATAGTAGTTTTAATAAGTTTACAGCAAGACCTTTCAGCACGCCACAGATAAGATCTCAGGGCTGGAGGGAATCCATAATGTAACTGAGGTATTAAACACCTCTGGAGCAAGACAGATCAGATGGTAGCTCTATTCTCATGATACTTAGGCTGACCAAAAATGCTGAATCATGGGTTACACGATACTTCATATAAGAAGTATAAAGAAGGTAAATAATCTTTTAATGACTGACTCAGCAGTGAGCAAACACTGGCTCTTAAAACAAAATCAATTAACTACCGACAGTCTACTGTGTTCCTTGATACAATATCTATTGAAAAAACAATATATTCACTTATCTTTCAAGACATTAAAACAGTTTAATTATTAAATATGAATGACTAGCATCAAATATAATCTCATTGTGTTACAGTCACATTGACTGACTTTATCGTTTGGTGCAAAAAATAACTTCACCTTAAAAGCAAAGAGTGGCAATAAGTGTCCTGGCCAGAAACGATGGTGAGATGAAGATTACATATTTATTACCAGTGACCATCCTCTGTGCTTTACCATAACTTAGTTTCAGCAGCCATTTGTCTTTAAAGTATTGGGAATGACAATGCAAACTATAACATTCCTGGCAGTACATTCAGATAAAGGCTCATAACAGGATTCCCCCCCAAAATAAGTTGAAAACAGAGGTCAAACAGAAGTTCAACCCATGCATGAGCTAGAAAACACCACTTATCTTCAATGAGTGTTATCATGTTCTGAGGTATACTATACAGAATACAAAAACTTGCAGGAATTAAAGTAGTACTAAAGTCATCCCTCACACTTTTAAAAAGAGACAGCCATAATTCTCTGTCATCTTCATCCTTGGTTACAGTTAGATAGGAAAGCACATAGAGTATAAGCTTTTGTAAGGAGAAACGTTAACAAAATCAGGATAACACAGAACATGTAAACCTAAACTGAGAAGAGGACATAAGCAAGAAAACTGTTTTGTTCATATAACATAACAAAAGATGTAAACATAAGAAAAAGTATTTCTTTCACCTGAACACTTCAATATTCTTAGTGCAAACATTCAGCTGTTGACACTTTACTTATGTGTGATAGCCCTTCTTTGCAATACAACTTACCAGCTAAAAGCTTTCCTAATGTCTTCTGAGCGTATATGATGTGACCTTCAACGCAAAAAGAACCAGTAGTGTACCATTAATTAGGGTTCGCCCCAGAATGAACGCTGTGTGACAATCTAGGAGATAATTTATAAGGACTTGCAAAGGAATGCTGAAATCTCTTATATGACACTCAGCTCTGTTCTGAAGTCATGCAAAATGAGTCTGTTAATTTGCATTTACCCCAAGAATACTCTTAAGCTGCTCTAAAAAGTCTAAATAGGCATGAGTCAGTGGGAATTATATATAAAACATACTTATGGAAAATAAGAATCAGGCCCCTAACATATAATAGGTATGTCCTCTCTTGGCAAGTCATTGTAGCAAGCCTAGCCATAATGCACCTGGTAGCTAAATAAATATCAGTGGCCTGAATCTCCTCTTTCATGCTTGCTTTTTTTTTCCCCTCAAAGGAATTTTTTCACCTAGGGGATTAGTTACTGAATGCCACACACAAACTCCTCACGATTTCCAGTCAGGCTTGGGGTAATTATATCTTCTGTAATCCACAATCCACTAGTTAGCTGATAAATTAGTGTGCTTTTCACAAAGGAGGAATAGTCATGTTACAGTCAGTAATGCAAAGCAAAAACAAACTCCAAGAAAAAGGAAATCAACAAAATAAAATAAGGATAAATGAGCCATGCAGTGAGACAAACAGAATTAACAGAGAACAGTTTCAACCACATCGGGTTTCACATAACTTTAAAGAAGGTAAACCCCATGCCACAGAGCCACAAAGGCTAATATTTTACCCTTCTGTGTATGTACATCAACAGGGGTTATGCAAAAAATCAAGGACAGAGTGTGACTGACTAGTAATTTTTTTAATGACAACTTATTTATACTACCTTTTATACTTGATCAGTTAATAGTCACACTGAGCTTTGAGGAAATATTCATGTAAGAAAGAATGACTTGCACAAGAGAGACCTGTAGAATCAATTCCAAGCAATTACTCTCTATTTGTATCCAAAGGGCCAACCTGTGATATCAAATACCAAATGGAAAACTGGAGTGTTATTTATTGATGACATTACTGTAAGGTACTTAAAATACTCCTGCAGATGAAAGGTAATTGAGTCAGTATCTTTAGGTAGACATAGGTTCTCCATTTCTCCTAGATCTTCCACTTATTTCTGACCTCATTCACTCTGCATTTATAGCAGATCATCTGCACTAGAAACATTCCATATTTATTTAGGATTTAGTCCAAATGAGTCCCATCAATATAAAACAAGTGTGAGAAAAGAACGAGGCTCTTGGATTCTATAAACAAGAGTGAAAGGAAGAGCTCCCGCATTAACACTTTGAAAGACACATTAAATTTATGGGTTCATTTGATTCACAGTTGTTCCAAAGTAAGGTTCTTCTGATTTACAGTGCACTATGCAGAACAAGATAACACAGAATTAGTTAAAAAGGCATCAGCTCAGCTACATTCATCCTTAATATCCCAGTTCAGCAAGGTGCTGAACTGTAACCATCTGTGACATCCAGCCGCAGTCAATTCACATCCACTGAAATCAATGCTCATTCTGGTATCTGTTGAGGACTTCCGTGCTACTGATGGTATAATTTCATACCACTGTTGGTCAGAGATGTTACTGCTCTAAGGAAGCTGTTATAGGCCCAGAAACTGTAACTAAAAGACCAAATTATGACTTTTTTTACTTCCCAGCCAAAAACTCCAAGGTGAAAGACAAGACTTTTCATGAGAAAAACAGATTTACCATGACCCAAATCTGGAGAAAGTCTATTCTGCTTCAGACCTCTGTGCACGTCTGAAATGGCTGAACTTCTGGAAGTCTTTGTCTTAATCCTACTTAAAAAGCTTATGAATGAGAACATGGAAAAATGGAGGCAAATCCCATATTCTGCAGTTAAAACCCCGACTGAATTCAGCAAGAGGTGAGGACTAAGCAAGAACTGCTGTGCCTAGAAGATACTCATTGGTGACTGAGATTAGGTACTTGCGTGTTTTTACTAAAATTAAAAAAATCTCATGTAGCAAACTGCCTGTATTGTGCAACAGTACTTGACCTATAATATTCCTTTCTTAGTAGCTAACCATAGTTTTCATTTCTTGCCACACATACGTCTTGCTCTCTCCTATTTATTGTCACAGAACCTGTAAAATACCTGCTGTTCATACACCATCACCTTGTCGTGTCTCACCTTGCTGTAAGTGAAGTCAATGGCACGCCGTCATTGACCTCGAAAGGAGCAGGATTTGTCCTGAGATGCCTAATCCACAGAGGACTCCCCCTTAATTCAGTAAGCTTTGGATCAGACCTAGAAGGGATCTTAGCAGAATCAAAAAGTGCCAAGACACAGCCACATACCGAAACCACACCTGAGTGTTTATCTTGCATTCCTAATCTTTTACGTGAAGGGGATTAAAAAGCAAGCTGCTCCTGTCAACCGCTTGGGCGCTACGCAGGATCTGAATGATTGAACAGGCGTCTGTAGGATAGCTATACACATTGACATGGTTTCATCTCCTACAGAAGTTCGAAAGGGAGGAAATATTTGAATTCAAGGCTTTACAGTAGTATTTCCTCATTCGGTTCCCAGCTTTCCGCTCTCGCAATCTCACCATCCTTTCTACTCCTACAGAGGAAAGAAGATGGTTCTGCCTCTTGTTTCAGGTCAAACTAGCAACTTACCACATAACCGAACAAAAGGCAAGAAATTTGAAAGTGCTGTTATCCAAACATTCAGATAAAACCTTGCCACAGAGCCTAACACAGCCTGTGATGACTCCAGAATGTTTGGAAGTACATCCAACTGATTCCAGCATATCTTGTTTTACATGCAACTCTGCTTGTTTGCTTATGTTCCCCAAGTCTGAATGTGCTGCAACAGTTTTTGCTCTCCTTTATGTCATTCAGCCAAGTTTCTACAGCCGTCTTTGAGATGCCATGGGCCTAGCTGACTGTAATTTTGGCTCATATATATATTTACAGACTGAGGGTCACTAAAAAGAGCATGTAATATGGTGACTTTCAGCTGCTAGAATCACAGAAATCACATCACATTTAGACAGAAGGTAATTGAAATAATGAAAACCATTGCAACATGCATACAAGTGCAACGTCACACTCCCTGTAGCAAGAAAGCATAGAAATATAACACTCAAACAAACTAGGAGGTGAGGGAAAAGGGAAATAAAAGGGTAAAAAATAAATATTTAGACATCTTGGGAAATAAAAGAAATGGCCACTTTTCATTTGCAAAACCCGCAGAGAAATCTGGCCTGAGTGGCCAAAGGGGGATTTTCTTACAAGCTCAGAGTTGGCCTAACTCTTTTCAAGCAAATCCAAGACGGGACACTGTAATCCATGAGAAAAGTTCGGTCATCGGCAAGCACTCATGCAAGTTTAACCATCCTATACTTCTGCATTTATCCACCAAGCAAAAGAATCCTCAAATGCTAAGCAGAGCTAAGAAGCTAAGAATCAGTTTTTTAGTTCTGCCCTATTCGTCTGGTCCATCTTGCTGTGTTGACTCCTACCTAGTCTTAGGAAAACACTAATTAAGCACGTGTCTGGAGCCCTATTGGCAATAGCCTTCTTTTCTGTATTAAAAAAAGTGTGTCCCAGCCACGTGGCCCCCGGAGGAGCTCCTCCTGCCCGCATCCGGGAGGAGGAGAGGTCTGTTACAGACCACATCAGTGATGTTTCAAGCCGTGCAGGACTGAGAAGCTGGTCCCCGACTCCTGCAGGCTGTGTAGCAGCTGTGTCACAAATGTGCTGGGGGGGCTGATGGATGCTAGCTTGTACCAGGGGATCGCGGTGTGTAACACGGCCTCTCTGAACCCTTTTTGGCACAACTTATGCCCATCTGCTTCCCCTCTGCTCCTTCTCCTGGAGAGGAACATATGGCCCAGAATATGTATCTCAGAAGCAGAAAATGTATTCGTATCATTTTCTAAAATATTCTGAATACCTTCTTTTTTCTCCTACAAGCTTCTATTCCAGTTATGAACCTTATATTTTGGCACAATAAATAATTTTTTTTACAAAAGTAAGTAAACAGGCAGCCCATAATGACAAACTAAAATAAAAAAAATTGTGTATTGCACCTCAATAGTAAGAAGTTGCTATTGCAATAAAAATCTGCTAGGATTCTGGTTTTTGTCCATTCCACCATCACATTTTCATACTTACCTTAGTCCAATAGTGTTGCATCCAATAACAAATCAACAACAGAAGAAAGTAAAGCCACAGTTAAGCTTACCATGAACATCTAATCACCGAACTTTTTAGCTCTGAATGCTTCAAACTGGAGACAAGCTTCCACAATTTTCCTCACATTAAATAGTACCTCACATCGCAAATAGAACAATCAAGTTCTTCAAGAAGCAAGAAAACCTCTCTTTTAAATACCACTACCAGCATCTCTGTGTGCAGTCCTGTTTCCCTAACAAGGGTAAACTTTTCCACTGTATCAGTGAGACTTTTGCCAGTTTGCCTGTTTGAAGACAGCAGTACTGGAACAAGACTTCATCTGAATGTTTCTTCATTTCTGCCTGAATATACCCAAATTTTACATAGATATATATATATATCTATGTGTGTGTATACATACTTGTTTATATAAATGTACATGCATACATACAAATATATATATGTATGTGTATATATGCTTTAATATTTAAAACTTTCATACAAAACACTCTTAATTCTTGATCGCAAAAATGTAGTATAAGAGAAAACATACTGCAATCCTTGCCCAATGTAAGACCATGCCAGACAGCGGCTGTTGACACTATTCTTTGATAACCTATACAGCACCCCTTATGAGACACTTATGCAATGCCTGTAATAGGACAAGTAGCAATACCGAAATGTATGTTTCTCATAATGAAATGCTCTACTGACAAGAAAGTAGGTAGTGTTCTCTGTCTGTATTTTCATCAAAGAGTTTAATGTGAAGCCCATTAACAATCACACAGATGTTTCTGGTTATATACAACAAAACCAGAGTGTAGCAGTTGCCTAAAATCAACCGAAGTCAACAGGAATCCTGCTGATTTCAGAGGGTTTTAGGACAGATTTGGGAGTATTCGCTTCATGATATGTAGATTTTTAGATTCTTCTTTTTCTGTAAATACTTTAGTGAAGGTTGTGGATTCATGCACATCAGATACATGGGTCAGGAAACCATTTTCTACTGTCTTTGCTTTAAGCATACTCTTTATCCTACCTTTGCTGCCACAGATGAGTTGGGTTTCTCCAGCAGGTCCCAGAGCTTCTTCCTTTTATCTGGGCAGCAAGTATTATCAAACTCTTCCCCTTCTCTCTCACGCATTGTCTCAGCCTCTCTCCTCAGCTCCTCATTCATTTGCTCTTTCTTTTGATGGTATCTTGCCTGGCAGCAAGATTCTAAATATATCTCATCAATCCCCCAGTAATCAAGCTCCTGGCCAAAAGAAAGAGCACACATTTCTTCCATCATATGTAGCTTCCCTGTCCTGTAGAAATTCAAGATGGAAGTGAAAGCCCCTGGGTGTCGATCAAAAAAATACTCGTTTTCATTTAGATTATAGTCATCACATACTTCTAGCAGAGATTCATGAGTATTGCAGTCTCTGAGCTTTCCTAATCGTGTCCTTGGAAGTCTGTCCAAAGTCCTCCACAGCACTTCATGGTTGAGCCCACCGACATTTATTTTAACTCTCCGTGAGCAGGCTTTGCTCCTAATGATCTCCACTGGTTCTGGAGGCAGGGAAAGGGTAGACCTTGAAGACTTTTTGTTGATCCCTGGTGGAGCCTTCTCAGCCATTCTGAAAAGGATGCAGTTGTAACACCAGACTCTTTAGCAGAATGAGCTTGGAGACTACAAATATTTGGGCACAGTCTGCTTCAGATAGACAGCTCCATTCCTGAAGCTAAAAAAAGACAAAAAATTAGAATATTGCAATGCACAATATATTCCCCAATCTCTCTCTGTCTCTCTCCTTCCACACTTTCATATGCAGATGAAAATTTCATGATGGTAATTTTCTCTCTCTACAATGAGACTCTTCTGTAGTAGTATACAGAACCAGCGGAACAACTGGAACAGCTAAGAGCACTATGTTTAAGCAAAGGAAAAAATTCACTGGAATTTCTGCATTCAGGAAAATCAATTGGGACAGTTTGTACAGAGGACTTCTTTGTTGTTTTTCTGAGTTTTTTTAAAACCAGCTTCTGATGCAACCATGTTAGCTTAATCTGATTACTTGCCAATTAATATGTGAAGTATGCTAAAAGAAAGATTGCAGAGATAGCCGTAAGGAAAAAGTGAAATGGGGGCTAGCTTCCCTTTTATTGAATAATTCAAATTTGGGAGATAAGTTCTGAAATTGAATGAAAGAATTAGAGCATATCAAAATCTCCTGTGCAACCAAACTGCTTCCCTCCCTCTCCCAACCCAAATCTTGATTTACTGTATTCTTTCATGGCCAAACATTACTCACCAAACAATTCACTTGCCATTCTGACAAGTCAAATTTTCTAGCACTGGACACTCCTGATTTCTTTACAAACAGGTCAAAATAATCCTAACTCTTCTGCCACCAACTGAACAGTAATACATGTTATATAGGCAAGGACTGTGCATACCATTCCCTGGCTCCTCAGAAAGGCTCTCCTCTGTTCCACTTGTTCACCTGTTAAGTTGTTGCAGGGACATGACTGCATGACAGCAATCAGCAATCTCAGTTTTAATAATCCACAAGTGCATCCTCACTCGCTGTGCCTAGTGCTTCAGTGAACTCTGAAGCGCAGCTGTTTGTCACCAAATTTGGAATATCAGTATCAAACAGGAAGGAAGGAAACCACCCACCACCTCTACTATGGTCAATTATCTGAAACAGTGCTTAAATAATAACCTAGCAATGGCATCATGGCCCAAAGGGAAGAACATTACGAATGCTTAGACAAGTTTCTCTTCCAAAGAAGAAAGTCCTCCTTAGTAATTTCCCTGAGTAGACATCTCCTCCTCCCATTCTCTGCAAATCAACAATTCAACAGTCTGGTCTTTTTTTTTTGTTGTTGAAGTGAAATAATTCCAGCTTTAAAAAAGCACTTGATGTGAATAAGAATTTGATCCTCTTTGCAGAGTAAGCATGAAGGTTGTGATGGGAGGGATTGTTACCTATAAATACATCAAGGGTAAACACCAGGGAGGGAGAAGAACTATTTGTACTAAAGGACCATGATGGCACAAGAACAAATGGGTACAAACTCACCATGAAAAAAAGTGAAAATTTGAAAAGGAATTAGAAGGTCATAAAGACCAGATCCTCACCAGAGCAGTGAGGATCTAGAATAATCGTTTACTAAAAGCACCAGGAAAAACAAAGAATTATTTCAGCATGTCATCTGACATGCTTATGACAGTGTTGACTATGCTGCTAGTATAAAATTAAAATTGCTAGACCTCATTATATCTAAACTTTAGAAGTTCCTCCACCAACAGATAAAGTAATAATAAGGCTCAGCCATGTATGATACAGGTATTAACAGAATTCCATGTCCAAAGACATTAGGGAAAAGGAAAATTACCCATGAAAGCAATAATTACATTTACAGATTTATTTCTTTTTTGGTTGAGTGCATAACTCACTGTCTTGTTAACCCGCACGATGGCAACAACCCAAAGCACCACCTTGTTAGCAGTTTCACTGTCAAGCTGAGCCTGCTTCAAAAACACAAGGGCCACAATACTCTGCCTCTTCCCATCCTGCCTCCAGCACTGCACTGTGAAGCTCCCTCCTGATCTCCCAGTGCAACCCAGAGCACCTCTGTGCCTATTTACGTAAGGGCTTAAGCCTGTAACATTTACCTTCATTCATGAAAAAGATAATCTGATAACTTCACTTGCAAAAATAAATGTCATATCAAAATCAAAGCCCTGACATCAGTAGGTTTACATAATATATATCCCTTTCTGTTGTGTTTTTGTGGTTTGCTTTTTTTCTTCTTCACCTTAGGCTGATTTTTTTCTCTGGTTTTACCCTCCTCCTCATTGCCTTAGATGCAAGGGGATGATGGGGGGACTTCTGAGAAGGAGGGAACTCGGGTCTTTGCAAGGTCTCCTCACTGAAGCATCTCCTAGTGGTCTGTGATGCATCTATCAGACTTCTGACACAGAGATGACCACATAAACACTGAGCAGTTATGAGAGGATATTTCTCCACAGAGGATATATTTACAACTTTTTTTGAAAAAAATTCTTTTAGACTTTAATGCACAATGATGTTTCTCCTTTAAAGGATGTCTTACATAACAAAACACAAGAATTTAAGAAATTCATAGAGAGGTTCTGTCATTCTCCATGACATCAGTCAAGTCTTCAGGCAATTTCTACACAGGTTCACTAGTTTATTCACTATAGAATCTCAAGGATTTCTTCTTTTTTTTTTAATTAATATGTGTTCCCTAATATTAGCAATATCAAGTAAAACACAGTAGAAATCAAGCAGTTGATCTCATTAATCTTAGGTTAACCATACCCTCATTTGCTTTTCTGATTACAAAAACTAAAGTTATGCAAGACTATGCATTGTTTTAGCTTTTATGCAGTGCAGTTACCACACAGATTTGTAAAACAATGCAAAATTATAGTGTCACCAAGGCCGGTCTAAAGCTGATAAAACATTTTCTGATTTGTCAGTATAATTATTGGTTGCAACTTCCTACTTGAGGAAACGTGGCTTTTCTAAAAAGCTTTAAAAGTCCTGTTTAACTGTGGCCATACTGAAGTTAGCAGTGAAAATACCATTAAGTTTAGTGTTTAGAAGGATGGATCCAAGGTGCTATGTATGTACGTATGTACCAAGGGATGAACCAGCATTCGCAACATGTAGCACTCTGAAAAGATCAAAAATAAAAAGCATTTTCCCAAATGAAGTATCTTGAAACGTGAGGGCTATTTTTACCTTTTTACAGAGCTCCTTTCATTTAAATATATACACGCAGTGGGCAACATAACTTAAATAAAAATATGCTTTTAGGTTGCTTCCTAAGTTCCCTTCTTCACACTTCCTTTTGTTTTCTGCTGATGAAATTTTAAAATTTCATCCTGTGCAACCCCAAGCCGGGACTACACAGCCTGTATTTAAGTGTGCCTTTAACAAAAATGTAATCAATAGCCTCTACTTTAACTGCATAGAATTTTTTACTTTATAATCCACATTATAAATTTCACATAAAATCACCAGATCTTTCATTTATAACAAAATTATGCAAGTGAGGTTACCTTTAGAATTCATTAAATAACCTTTCTGGATTTTAGCTACTGCAACTAACTCTTCAGACATGGCAATTTCTGTCCTGAGAAGCCTTAAAGTACTTTTCAGTTTAGTCTACCGCATTATACTTTTGGCTGTGTGCAACTCCACCATGCACTTTTTCCACCACGGGCTAGTGAGAAACGCGACTACCCCTCGGCAGGCACGCAATGCCAGCCAGCGGCTCACCAGCACGGCTTAGCAATCAGTAGAGAAAGACACAAAATCTAGCCACAGATATATAGTAAGAGCAACTCCAGATAAAAGTGATTTTCTTTCCTTGCAATAACAAAATGACTAAAATACCTACGATATAGAATAAAACTCTTCCAAACCAGAGCCAATTCTTTGCATTAAATAAAAGTTAAATCTTGCAAAGACTACTACTCAAAAAGCTAGGGAAAGCCCGAATGAAGGTTAAGTGTCATACAGCTTTCAATGGTGTGATTCCCCCCACACCAATCCCTTCTGCTTTAAGTGATCAGATAATTATTTACCATTTCTTTTCATCTTTCTCATTCAGTCTTTGGCCTCTGAGGTTATTTACCACGTCCTGCTGCAAACCAACACTACATCCAAACTGATGGATTTCCCTCTGGGAGCTCTCACTATCCTACCTGAGCGCTTCCAAGGTATCCCAGAGTTTCCCTTCTCAACATCACTAGGAGGCCATTATTACCATTGCTTTATAAGGGAGAGATGAAGGTCATAGATGTCTGAAGTATCCCATAATTTTGGCTCCTCAAACTGAGATAGCTGCTGCTTTCAGAGTCCTTCGCATTTTTGTCACATTTGATGGGCATGCCTATGTGAGCAGATTAAACCCTCAGGCAGAAGAACTCAGTTGCCTGTGCCGTCACATCGCCAGAGCATTGCCTGGCACGACACAATTAGGACTCTCCCAAATAATTCGCAGGGATGGCTGAAGAGTCAGCATGCTTCAAGGTCTGCTCCTAACAAGTGGGTTCTCCACAGCCATCTGCTTTGGAGCCTAGGTGAGTTTAATGGCATGCACAGAGGTCACCATGCCAGCTGGCCCGAGCAGCGCTGGCCCCTTCCAAGGGCCACCCAGCTGTACCCTGCATGTGCAAGACCTCGCTCCAAACAGAGTCACGTCCAAGTGACTTTTGCATGCCTCAGCCATCAACTTCCCTCCCAACTTCTGCTGCGTAACTTGCACTGAAGAAGGTGGAGATGCTACACTACTTAAGCATGCTTCACTGTTGGAGCGTGCCTTCCCTGTGCACTTAAAGCACTCTGAGACAAAAAAAGTACATGGTACATAGGACAAGGCTGTATCATAAGGCCTCCAGGAAAGGGGAGCAAACCTGCTTTATTCTGACTTTTAAGAGACACACTTTTTCCATCTTAATATCTTCATCGGTTTTTGTCAGAAGATGGCCTTTTGTCAAAACTTGACAAGTCGTTTGCCAGGGAGGTTTTATTAATTCATTTCCTTGCTTCGGAAACAAATGGAAGAAGTTTTCAGATTTTGTTGAAAGTCTGTCTTCAACATTTTTTAAATTAAATCTAGATTTCTGGTTCTAAATGTAATGATTTAATTTTTTTTTAAAGGTTAAGAAAGCTCTAGATCTAAATGAGACATTTTGAAATTATTAAACAAAATATTTTGAGTGATGCCATTCGATGTATTTTTTTCAGGTCTGGAAAATATAAGATCAATGTTTCTTCAGATTCCAGGCAAAAGGGCTCACTGAAATCCAGAAAATTCTGGGAGATAATTGGTTTTTTGAGGAATTCAGCTATTAAAAATTACTCATTAAGGTGTGACATAAATCAACCCTGCAGTCCATATGTAATGCAGATATGTAACACTTTTTGGAAAAAGTAGCTTTAACTTTCTAAAAAGCCTTAGAAAACCTGTGCCCACCGCAGTGTTTGACTCTTAGAGCCTACAACCAGGAATACAGCAAGTTAGTCAAGAAAACATAGAGCAAGTTAATTGTGACAAACTAACACATTTCTACCAAGTAACAAATTTTTAGAGCTTTATATGCCAGCTTATTTGATCACACAATTCTGCTTTTTCCGACTTCTGCTTTGCTGTAATAGCTCTGCTACCACATCATACCTATCAAATGCCTGGTTTTTGGTTTCAAAATATGAAGACCTGCAGTTTCTTAATGGTGAGCTGTGGGATCTTCATTAATAACATTTTTCCTTAATTTCAATTTTTTAAAAAATGGCTGAGATGGTAGCTAAAACTCTGAAGAAAAACACCTTGCTCAAATGAGGTGCTCGTTATTTCCATTTCACACCTTCACAGAAGTCACACCTCATAATACAGTTAAGGATTGGCAAGCTGAAGGCAGGAAGTGCCAGGAAACATGTCAAAGTATTCCTGAGCATCATGTGTATGTCTCAGATTCATATCCATATGCAGGAACACGCGCACGCATGCACAGAAGAGAAGTAGCTGAGCTTTGATTGTCCAAGCTACCCGTGATAGCTGTGTCGGCACTTGGGCTCAAGTCCTCAGAGCCAAGGGGCTGAAACTACTGGAAGCCACGTGGCCTGAAGGAGCAAAGATGGAGCCCAAGACCACCTCCCCTGTGACAGAGCTTCCCTGCAAGCAGTGGCTGGTTCGTGCCAGACCATGACCATGGCCAGACCCACTGCTGGTAGATGGCGGGGAGCATACAAGGACTGGGTCCTTCCATGAGCTAAGGCCAAATTGCAGCTGTAGCCTTGAAAGCTCTGCTTACAGCTATGGATGGGCTGGTCTATGGAAAGTAAGATTTTGCTTTGAGAATAAATCCTGCAAAACCAGCTCTTCGGGTGTTACTATGGCTAACTGGTCTAAAACAATGATTATTTCTATTTCATAACAGACCTCACAGATGATTTATTTCTGGTATGAGACAAATTAAACGTTGGCTGCACAAAGTCTCAGAGATCTGCAGGAAACACTCAAAAAAGATGGGGCCCTTTATAGACGAACTTTTCAAATTGACTAAATCAGTCTGTCTGCTAACTCCTTCTTCTCACCATCTTGAGCACAGAAGTGTGTTTTAGATGGAAGAGCTGAACTTCACCGGGAAGCAGCAGACTCAGAGGCTTCATATATTCCCTGAGAGCCTTGGATAAGAAAAGCCAGACAGAAATAGGTAAGGAGACAGAAGACAGAAAAAGAGGGAGAGTATAACTGATAAAACGTTTGTAAAATCTTGCAGTCACACAAGCTTGGCAGTTTTGGCCTATCTGAGTTTTCTAACTACACTCAATGGCACTTGCAATTACTTACTGGAGCTCTTACTCAAGGTAAAGCCTTGTGAGTGGTCCCTAGACTCCACTACAGGTGATGTGGACAACTTTACACCAAAAGGCTGAATGCTCGTGACAGCGTTCAGTGCAATTTTACCTCAAGACTCATATGGAATTTAGGACTCAACTGGCCTTTTTGAGTAGGACCTCACCACAACTCCCGAACCAAGAGCTGGGTTTGGAGCACCCCCTGACTGCACTGAGGTCTCAAGAGAGCGATGCACATGGCTTTGCAGTCCATCCCAGCACTGAAGCAAGATCACCACCAGCCTTTATTCCAGACCAGCTCTGGTTCTCTGTCTTTCCTTATGAGCAGTGCTCTGCTGTCAGTGCTTGTGACAAGGGGGGCTATATGATCCCTACAAAACAATCCTGATACGTTCCTGCTGGGTTTATAAAAACAGTTGCATTTCCATTGCAGCCCAGGTTGAAGCATCTCTTGTTTAGGATGTAATTGTCTGTGGTGTCTGCACTTTACTATTTATGTTTACAATTGGTTGCTAAGGACTGAGTTATTGCTTTCGCCAAAGATACTGTCTTTCACTGCATATTTAGCCTTCCCTGGAAATTTCAGAGGGGAAGAGCTATCACAGAGAAGTACAAGGCCGAATGGCAGATCATTTTGTTTAGTTTCAAACAACCACGTATTACAGAAATGGGATTATGCAATATCCCCATTTCAGGGCTAAATCAGACTACACATTTATATCCCGGCTAGCACTCTGGATCCACAGTTTTGATTGGTGCTTCCATACAATTCTTTGAGAAGATACAAATATTATATATACAGGGTAGAGTAATAAGAGTAAATACATTAGTATGAATAAATCAAAATTTTAAATTGCAACTTATTCATCCACTAGATTTTTTTTTCTAATTGCATTGCAGTACATTAAGATGATGGAGGAGATTGTCAACATGTCATTTGTTCTTTGAGAAGGCACTATTGTAACCAGTTGTCCTAAAACAATTAGTTTTAGGGCTTTTCTAAACATGTTATCTTCTATAATCCTTCCATCTTCCACTGCTCCCTACCAATAAAATTGCTGCCAACTAGCTGAAAGCGCTGGAGAACTTCACAGATGTCTTTTTGTTCTCCTGAACAAAAAACTTGCACAGTGAAGTAGTGAATGATTATTCCAGGTTTCTAGGCAGGAAAATACTACACAATATATAATATTATACTATATACATAGAGGACGATGTCTGAAGCAACGAGGCACATTGAGAAGGGTCAGATTTTATCCCTCTTTGAATGAAACTGCATCCAAAACTCTGGCTGTGGCCCTTTGTCCAGAATCCTGGTATAATGTTTGAATTTTCTAATAGAGGATAAACATGCAACCCCACCATTCCAGACCTACATACAACTAAGGAAAGCATGGCCATATTCTTAAGTGACTTCTTTGGAAATGAAAACATTTGGGTTCAATTTCTGCCTCTGTCAAAAACTTCATTTTGAACCCTTTCTAACTGGACTCTTCGCTGATTCAATCAAGGAAAATGGTAGGACTAGGCCTACCTAGACAACAGATGGGAAGAGACACGGCCAAAGATTTCAGTTTGAGATGGGTAGATTTACTGAAGAGATGCTTGTCCCCACCGTGACTCTACCCAGCAGGACTACAGCCTACGTTCCTATCTCTGGTGCTTCACAGAAGCACTGAAGCTGGAAGGAATGAATCAAGGACTTGATTTTTGGGTGACTCAATTCTGACAAGCGCCTTTGTACACAGCTGGAAATGTCCCCAAGGTCACAGCATCAGCAAGCCTTCACAAAAAGCTTTTATCATTAAAAATTAAGACAAATTTCAGTCTAGGCTGGATTCTGAAGAATCCATGCCTTCAATATTTTGATGTCTTAAACTATATAATGCCTTGAAAAAACACCCCAACCTACTACTAAAAATTGTCATGCGGGGCCTATGACAACCTGTCATCTTATTTTGCCCATCTGAGAGAAGGGGTCACCCAGAAAGCAGAAAGCTTTGATTCCTGACCTTATCTAAGGTGTTTTGGTTCTGCAGGACAGTTTCACATCCTGCACAAAGGTACAGCTGGGCTGGGGATCTGGTAAGAAAGTGCTGTTCTTAGGAACTCCAGTTTAACACTGTAGGGAAGCAGCTACACTTCATTTTCATACTGATTTTTAGTCCTACCACAAAGGAGACAGTGTAAGTTTTGGAAAGCAGAATGTCACCCTAAAGGCAGCTGATACCAGGAGTATTGATATTTTTGACCCTCAAACTGACCTGACAATAGAAAAAAGTGAGCACTCACTGTCATGCACAACCCCATGTTATTGTTGCTTTAATTCTGAAATCAAGAATGGCTAAAAGGAAAATTTTTATAAAACTGCCACTATAAATTAATTTATTAACCTCTATCAAGCCAAAATGTATTTTTAAAAGCCACAGCATCCTCTTAAAAAATGTGCTTCATCACAGCCATTAGTTCAGAGTTTCTAATATTAAACATGCAAGACCCAAGTTCAAAGAAGGGTGCAGGAGCCTCTAAGGCAGGATCAACACAATACTCCACTGTCAGAAAGAAGATAACCTGAACTCCCATCCAGGCCAAGTGCATAGGCAGGATCAAAAGGGACACAACTCACCCACATGACACTTTAAGTCTGGAAACCTCCTCTCAGACGAGGCACGTCAAACATAGTCCTTCAGAAGAACGGAACAAGGTTCACTCTTTTCAAAACAGAATCATAGAATCATTTAGGTTGGAAAAGACCTTTAAGATCATGGAGTCCAACCGTTAACCTAACACTGCCAAGTCCACCACTAAGCCATGTCCCTAAGCACCACCTCTATATGTCTTTTAAATACCTCCAGGAATGGTGACTCAACCACTTCCCTGGGCAGCCTGTTCCAATGTTTCATAACGCTTTCAGTGAAGAACTTTTTCCTAATATCCATCCTAAACCTCCCCTGGCACAACTTGAGGCCATTTCCTCTTGTCCTATCGCTTGTTACACCTTGAAGTGGTGGTAATAACCTATTGATGTAATTGTCTGGTTATTAAACATTCACCCAGGGACCACGTTCATCCTGGGTGACTCAGACCTGTGGTTTATATTTTGTAGGCTACTGTTGCTACCAATAAGCCCCCAGATGGCCGCAGGGATGGAGACCACCCTCCCTGTTCCTACTGAGCAAGAATGAGGCAGACTCCGCTCGACAGGGAACAGGCATGAGTCTGCAGCTGAGGTGTATGAGCAATACCTTGGCTAAGGGGAATCTTGGACTACAAGAGGTGAAATATTTGGTTACATCATGTTAACCTAAGAAAGGCCTAAAAGCTTAATTTCCTACTTCTGGGTGAGTACCCTAACCACAAGGCTACTGAACAAAAGCCAAACATTTTTGCTTCTACTAGGTGATCTATAAATATGTCCTCATTTTCAGAGAAGCCAAACATTTTCATCCCTTCTTTAGTTCAAGGGGAGCAGAAGATACTAGCACTGCTAGCGCTCCTTTAACGAAATGCCTAAATAGGACCAACTATTGGCAGCCAGGCTAGTCCTGAATATAAATGTAAGCACAAGGCCTACCCAGGTAAGAAGTTTGCTCTATGTCAGCAATAATGAGAATGAAGAAAGCATGAGATGGGAATATTCTAGTAGGCAAGACCTTCTCGATGGCACTACTGTCAACGCAGATCAACTCTGCGTGCTATTAATCTCAGCAGCCACTGGATGAGCATGTACAATAGCATTCATAGCTTTGTGATTTCAAGGCTAATTAGTCCAGTTCACTGTTTTGAGTCTGCTTAAATACGTTAGTGGGCTGCTTCTACATGCTGCAGCCTGCCAGCACTTTCTGCTCAAACTACTCCAGGATCTCTCGGATATATTCAAATTTACACTAAATGTATGGCCATAAATTATAGCAGGATTATTCAGTGATCTGAGAGTATATCCAGCTGAGACGATGTCATCAACCTTGTAGGTAAACCAAAACCTCACACTTTAAGAGAGCAAAAGACACAACTGAAAGCTCTGGCGAGTTTTTGAGTTACTGAGTTTGGTTGTAATTTTTATGTCTACATATTTAAAATACAGCTAATTTTCTAAAAGTTAACTATTGATGAGGCACTGTGAAAAACTATTTTATGAACTGCCTCAAGATGTCTTACTAATACTCGGAGGCAAATTTATTCTGTATTCGGACTGTACTGCCATAATTGATTTCTATTTCTTAACTTGTTAGGCAATCAGAGGGAGAAGCTCATCTCCAGTGTCATCAAAGAAGATTACATTTGAGAGCTTTGTTCAGTTAATTATCAGCACAGCTTTGCATTCGTTTCCTCGTTGCATGGTTTCACCTAAAGGGCTGATGTTTATTTCCTAACAAGCTAATACCCGAATATGATGGCAGCATGAAGGATACCCTGCAATAGCAAACATGACTTCCCAGGAAGAAGCACTGACCAGCAAAGAGGCTTCTCTTGTTATCATGTGCTGGTGCTGTGATAAGAGCTGCTCAGCCCCTCCGTCTAGGCTCGGACTGTAACTGCCCTCGCGCAGTTTCACAGTGTACCACGTTCCCCCCGTCATGGTACTATGAGAGGTAAATTGGTAGATTGCCATTGTTCCTTGTAAAGACTACAATTGCTGCTTATTACTCCTAAATACTCAGAGCTGCATTATGCCAGCGTGACATATATTATTTATTAGCTAATAGATTGTTGGTTCTCACTCTCTTGCTGCTGCCAGCAGTGATGCTACTGACTACTCTTTATAGTCATCTGGAGGAGCAATAGGGCCGTATAGAAGCCAGACACCTAAGTCACAGCTGATCTGCCATTATGGCTAAATATAGATTTCCTGCATTAGAAACAAAAAAAATTTAAAAACCCCACAGATTTTAGTGGCCTAAGACTTTTCCATTACTGTTTCCATATTGCTCATGCGGTCACCATAATCCATGAACAAGTGCATTCAAAATAATATTCATTATTTACTGATGATGCAGGTCATACTTCTATGCTGGTGAAAAAAGTAGCTCCTCAGTTTAAAAACTCCTCAATTTACGCCAGCCCTCCAGCCTTGGAAGAAAATGATGTATTGCACAGTAAACAAGTTGAAACTTCAGGAGGATGCCAATGTGCAACTTGCACTGAAGTTTCTGCATGTGCTTTAACAAGCACTGGGAAGGACAAAAAGCAGAATAGCCTTTCCAGTCCTTCCAGCCTTAATGGAGAATATAGGCAGTTTTAAGCTTAATAGATTTTAAATATCTTGACTGATGCATATTGTATCTAAGGCTTTTATGGTATTTAATGATCTGGGAAGCTGTACTGGGACTGTCTTTATACCTATAGCTAAGCAAGATAAGAAACCTCCAAGTTCTGTTCAATAAAAAATCCAGTTGTTCGGCTCCTCTGTTCACTTTTTGTATTTAATCATACGATTTAATATATGTGCATTTTACTTAGACTGAATTTGAGCATCACTAAGCAGTCTATTTATTATAGCATGCAATATGATATCTAAAATCGCACCATACTGAGGAAAAAATCCAGAATAATGAAATTTTTTCCAAATCCTTTCCATATAGCTAGAGAATTATAGATAAATGAATATAGACATCTATGGGATTGCACAAAAATCACATTTACAATAGGAAAAAAACCTAGTCTATAACGTCCCAAGCAATTTATTTTCACGGTATTCCACAGAACACTGTTGTACATCTTAAAGATCCTTGCAATTAAAAATTGGAAAGTTTGTTTTGATTTACAGTTAAAATTATCATTAGAAAGTAGACCTTATTTCTACCTGCTAAAATGTGAGTTAAAACAACATGTCCCAAAGATTTATTACAAAATTCAAGAAATTAAATACCTAGTGCCAACTACCTCAGCAATAACCACAGCAGAAAGTTGCCAGTTACTTATTAAAATCAAAAACATTTCCTCTTAGGGTACTCACAACCAATAAGAGTAGAAACAGTACAACCCAACAAAGTAAACAACAGCCTGTTTTTATTGTGCATCCAAGTTTATAATATACAGATGCCTATTAAGTAAAAGAACTTATTTCTAAAATTGAAAAAAATCTCCCATAGCAATACTATAGAAAAAGGGAAAGTCCTTTCAGAGGCGATCGTTATTTAACTCCAAAAGCTGTGAGCATACCGTTGCTGGGTCAGAAGGTATTATGCAATAACATGACGAGTTAATAGAAATGACCCCTGAAAACATCCAAAAAATTCATTTTCAGAATGCACGTATGCCTACTGTGATGAAGCTGAAGTGAAGTGGCTCGCAACTTTAAACGCTCCCCTTTCCGGCTCCCGGCTTCCCTTCCTGGGCTCTGCCTGTCAGGAGCAGCAGGTCCATACTTGGGAAGAGCAAATGCCTTCAGAGGGGTCTGCAGCGGGATCCCACAGCACTGCAGTGCTCCCAGCCACTGCCCCCTTCACCAGGTACCTCGTCTCGCATTCACTAAGACTCTTTTCCTCTAAACCATGCAGAGTCGAGACCAGACAGCCCCTCCCCAACGTGCTGTTTATGTAAGAACAACATACGGAGTAAAACACTGACTGAAATGTCCTCCAGCAGGTAGCTTTAAATGTAGTAGCACCGTGAAAAATATTTTACCTGTGCTTGCAGTGACATGAAGCTCAAGGAAGTCACATAAGATCAAGATTTTCTTCTAAAAGTCACAGTAGCAAGCTGTTTGGCAAAATCCCAAATGTTGGCAAGAAAGCTGTTGCGAATCTCGACTCCTTCCCTTGCCTTGAATGGCAAGCCAGAATTTCCCAATTAACTTGCACTTAGAAAAAAAGGCTGAGCATGAATAAATAAATACATATGATACAGCATCATTACAGCGACGGGACATTTCAACATGCTGAAGCCAATGGAAGTGCTCAGACTGAAGCGTGCTGGTCCAAACAGCACTTCTCCCTTGTCTCGAGCTGAAGATGTTTTCGGTTTTACTGTCTGCATATGTCTGCATGAGGCCAACCTGCTGAGTCCCAGTGACAGCGTCCAGCTGAGAAAGGAGGTGACAGCAATTCGAACACTGTTGTGAGAGCTGCCTGTGGAACCATCGTTTAAAAAAAAAAAAACAAAAATCAAAAAAAACCAAAAGCCACAACAAGGCAGCTGCAAGTTCCAGCAAAGCTGAGCGAAGAGACGGTTTATCAGTTGTTGTTTGAATGGAAAAGACAGCGGCGTTAAGAACCAGCAACAAACTTTTTTTTGGGTAGTGCACCTCATCTCTCTGGGAAAGATTTCCAGAGCTTTGCTAGTACACCTCAGGTGATCACAGAGCACGCAAGTCTCACAAGCGGCATTACTGACTGACCCTGCTCCCCTCAAAGTTTCTAGTAAAACTCCCTGGGAGGAGGATCATGCCCCAGGCTCCACAGGACATTTAGTTTGTCAGACCTTGCCCAACCTCTAAGGCTCAGTGCTAGCTCTGCACTAACTTGGATAGGACTCACCAGCAGAGCAAACTTGAACTCTAAGTGTTTTTAAAGCAAAATCTGACCAGACAGGCTTTTCCCACTCCCAAGCCTGTCCTGCCTGGCTTCTATTCTTCCTCTTCTAAACCAATCCTGGCAGCTCCTCAGAGCTGCAGGATGGGGTCACTGAAATCCTTCACTTAGGTGTCCTTTTAATAGCAAGGTCTTGATGACTGTGTATTTGCTAAGCAATGTTGCCTCCACCTGATGCTATGGACACTTCCCTTTTTACACAAACATTTTAAAAGTGACAATTCTGGCAGTCATGCTAGAGATGGTCTCATCGGCAATGAATTAAAATGTCCAAGAAACTGCAAATATACTGCTTATTTATATCTTAATCATTATGTAACTTGAGTTGAATGAAGTCCAAGACCTACTATAAATACGGGCAGTACATACATAGGGTATAAACAAAGGTCTACCTTCACCCGGACAGTGAAATTCCGACACACTGAACGGTTTCTAGAAACCATGCAGTGAACATGCCTGGTTATAAAGACACTTAGGTTTTAAATCTAGGGGACTGACAGCACGCTACGTATCCACAGAAAGCATCTATGCCAGTATTATTCAGACTACGACAATGCTACAGTTTTTCTTCTTTGATAGAGGGCATTTTTCAAGCCCCGGGTACAGGGGGCGATTCAAATGACAGCTGTCTACCGAGAACGCTCAGGTTTTGTATCATCAGGTTCCCACAAGCGCTATTAGAGCATCGGAAACAAATGACGAGCCTTTATCTTTAAAGCTCACCCACAGCAGGAGGTAGAATACTACGAAATGTCATTCTCCCCCCCCGCCCCCCCTCCTTTAGCAGCTCTGAAGGAACAAAAATACAAGCCACGGTTTCCAAAGCGCTCCAGCGTGAGGGCTGCGTTATTCTCCCTCAAACCGATCCGAGCAGCCGGGGAGAAAACCCTCTGTCGGTCCAGCCCCGCCGAGCGCGCCCGCTCTCCCGCGGGGCGCTCCCGGCGCCGGGGCCACCGCTGCCCAGCGGGGAGCGCCCGGGGTACCCCGGGGCTCCCGGCGGGGGAACCGCGCTCCCCTCCGGCCCGGCCGCCCCGGGGGCCAGCCGGCAGTTTTCGCCTGCCTTGCAACTCCCACCAGCTCGAGAGGCGTGGATGACTCGGTCGTGTTCCCCCCCCCCCAAAAATACGAACAAACCCCAACAGATAAAACCCACCGGCAGCCCTCGGCGGAGGAGAGATGCCCGTCCGCTTACCTTGCTCCGCGGGCGCCCGGGGCACCGCCGGGGGCTGGAGGAGGGATTCCCCGGCGCTGGCAGGGGCTGCTCGGGCTTCCCCGGGCACTGCGCGGCCGCCAAAGCCACGGCGAGAGGTTTGTTTTGGTCGCTGCTTCCCGGGGAGGGTTTTGCTCTACATTCCCGTCTCCACATCACCGCCCCCCCCCGGCACGGAGAGGACTGGGGGTGGGAAACCACGGCAAAGGCATCTCCCTCCTACCCCCGCAGACGAAAAGCCGCCGAACAAGCAGGGCGGCGAGCGGCTGGGG
>VFFE01007126.1:1082729-1193224 GCA_008921705.1 Burhinus oedicnemus | reverse complement strand
GCCATAGGAAGACACTCGTGCACATGGCTGCACGCACCCAACCCACGCTAACCCCCCCCCAAAGGAGGGGATCCCCTTCCCAGGCAAGGGTGTACCCGCGTTAACGCTCCCATATAGGGAATGAGCCCGCCCCTCACACTCCCCACACGCCGCCCTCCCAGACGGGGAATGTGCACACACACACAGGGATGCTTCCATAGCGTAGAGTCCTAGAACGGTTTGGGTTGGAAGGGACCTTAATGATCATCTAGTTCCAACCCCCCTGCCATGGGCAAGGACACCTCCCACTAGACCTGGTTGCTCAAAGCCCCATCCAGCCTGGCCTTGAACACTTCCAGGGAGGGGACCTCCAAAGCTTCCCTGGGCAACCTGTTCCAGTGCCTCACCACCCTCACAGTAAAGAATTTCTTCCTACTATCTATTCTAAATCTACCCTCTTCTAGCTTGAAGCCATTACCCCTTGTCCTATCACTACAGGTCCTTGTAAAAAGTCCCTCTCCAGCTTCCTTGTAGGCCCCTTTGAGATACTGGACGGCTGCTATAAGGTCTCCCCGGAGCCTTCTCTTCTCCAGGCTGAACCACCCCAACTCTCTCAGCCTGTCCTCATAGCAGAGGTGCTCCAGCTCTCTGATAATCATTGTTGCCCTCCTCTGGACCCGGCTCCAACAGATCCACGTCCTTCTTGTACTGAGGACTCCAAAGCGGGACACAGTATTCCAGGTGGGGTCTCACCAGAGTAGAAGGGCAGAAGCACCTCTCTCGACCTGCTGGCCACACTTCTTTTGATGCGGCCCAGCATATGGTTGGCCTTCTGGCCTGCAAGCACGCATTGCTAGCTCATGTTAAGCTTCTCATCAACCAACATCCCCAAGTCCTTCTCCTCAGGGCTGCTATCAATCCATTCTCTGCCCAACCTGTACTTGTGCTTGGGATTGCTGCGACCCCATGTGCAGGACCTTGCACTTGGCCTGGTTGAATTTCATGAGGTTGGCACGGGCACACCTCTCAAGCCTGTCCAGGTCCCTCTGGATGGCATCCCTTCCCTCCAGCATGTCAACTATGCCACACAGCTTGGTGTCATATATACTACCCCCTCCCACACATACCACCTTCTCCTGGTCAGTGGTGCACCCACAGCAACATTCCTTCTCTCTTTTCCTTTCCCCTCCCCCAGCCCAGGAAGGACACAGGCACACAACACACAACACACTACATACGGGTGTTCCGACAGACAGGCGTTCCCCGAGTCCGGCTGACAATGTGACAGCCCTGGCCCAACCTGGCTGTTGGGGTGCCAGGAGCCTGCCGAGGGTCAAACCCCATGGCAGAGGTGCAGTGCCTGGGGAGCCAGGACTCCTCGCAGAGTGGGGACTCACACGCTCTTGTCAACAGGTCTTGATGGGGTGGCAGGCTGTGATCAAGACTTCTGCTACTCCTGCTGCCTCTTTCTCCCTCCCATAGGGTTTAGTAGTTCTTCTTTATTGCATTTTAATGGAAAGTCCTTTATCATTGCTGATAATGGGAGGAAGTCTCTCTCCCTCATTCAGTGATGCTGCTCTGTATTTTAGGTATTGGATTAGAAAGCTGTTCTCCTTTTCAAGCTCTCCTCTCTCAGATTTTGTAACAGTTCCTCTGTAGCTTTGCCCTCTGCATTGTGTTGCTCAGGCTTCACCTCATCCTGTAGCTCTGAGATTCTGTCTTCAGTGTTGCACATTCCGCTGCCAGGATGAAGGCTTTCCAACACAACATTTATCAGCTTCCTTTTCTTTTTTTTTTTTTTAATTCAAAGACCTCCTAATTCTTTTGAAAGCCATCCAAGAAACAGATTGGGCAGTGTTGCCACCATGATTGCAATTACAACCAACTAAAAATTAGGTTAAACTTTGAATGCTCATTTACTGTGTTAATTTCCCCCTCTTATTTATTTCCTTTCCCACCAGCTTGGGAACATATAGATGTGTGATTTTTAAAAAGGATCGACCATCTTCTCCTGGCCTACCTTCTGAAGTTTTCTGAATGGGTACCACAGTAGTGGAAGTCCTAAGTGGTTCTGATTTCAAGGCTAGTTTTCTATGGAAATAATGATTTATGTTGAAACCTCCAGCAGAATGCACTTTGTCTGAAATCCGGTCATCTGTGACACAGACACCCGTGCTCCTCACCCTAGTTTATGGTGAATCAGGGAGACACTCATCCATATCCTATACATGATAAACAAAGCTCCATAGCTGCCCATTCCTTTTGCTGACTGCTCCCCAACTGAAGTATCTATGTATTCCATACATTCCATCCCTTGTGTGTGCATGTGTCTATGTGTCTCATTTCTAATTTTTGAATCTGCTGATCAGTTTCAGCTGATTGTGAGAGGGGGGCAAAAATCTCAAAGACAATTAAGTTCCTGCAAGTTTAAGAAGCGGCAGGCAGTTGGGCAAAGAGGCTCGCTATGTATCCCTTTGTGCCCAGAGCATGGCAAAGGCAGCATTAGGAGTTCATGTGTTGTTACATACTTCAAAATTTGCATGTAATATGTCACATCAGTGAGAAAAGTTCAGCTAGAGCATGTGCCTTCTTAGCCATTGCAGCCAGTAAAGCCCATGAGACAGGGCTGTAGGAATCCGGAGTTCATTCATTCAGATGCTCATGGAATAACAGGTTCTCAGGAGCTCCAGTGCTCCTCTGCTGCTCTTTATGATGCAGTGAGTGGTTTTGAAGGCGGTAAGTGTTTTAAAGAAGCAGACTGTTTTTGTGAGATTTTAATATTTGATTTTTCATTATTTTTGATCCAGGGAGACTCTCTTATTTCTCTCTCATACACACACCCTCAGACACTAATAGGACTTGCTTATTGGGAAAACTGACAGAAAGAACAGTCAATAGGCGAGTTCCCGCAGTTCTCCAGCTACGCCGATGTGCATGCTGTGTAGACGCTGCTCCAGAATAAGCAATTGATCTGCTTTCAAAAAGGAGGAATTATTCTGAACTATTGAGTCGCCAGTAAAAATAACTTTATTCTGGGAAAGGACTTTTGCAGGAAAAATAACTTTATTCTGGGAAAGAATTTTTGCATGTGGAGGTCTATTATCATACCTAGATACGTGTTCACTTCATTGTATCTGTATTGTTCAATTCTCCTTCATAAACAAAATGCTAACTGTTCTTGGCTCACTCCTTTACTAGGCTTGGGGCTTTTCTGTTCATGAACACTCATCTTCTGCCCTTACACCAGTGCATTTGGAAGTTGAAGGGAAGCCACAGGTTCCTCTATTTACCAGGGAAAAAGAGCGAAATGTATGGCCATGCTGATGACCAGTATCTTGCAGACCACGTGGGAAAGATTTACTTCAGAGGAGTTTTGTTTCAGTTGGTCAGATAAGGGGAAGAAAGTCACAACTTGAATGAAAGAAATCTCTTTCCTACCAAGCTTTCAGCTGCAGGATCTGTCTCCCTTGTTACAGCTGTGTTCTTCAGAGCACCTTTCACCAAAGACTAGCTTCATAAACATGCTGGACCTCTTCCTTCTCACTTCATGCCTGTTTGCATAGATGAGCCCACTAGGTCTCTGTGAGGCAGTCCTTCCCAAATGCCTGCCAGGAGTGAGAGAAGAGGGGGAACAGAGAAGGTGTGGATGAAGGAAGTTGGGCAGACATTTGGAAAGGCATAGTTAAACCTTGATATGCAGGAAGAAAATCACTCAAAATGACAATCTAACTGTTGCAAGAAATAATTGTCATCTCTGCTGAGCATCTGGACCACACAAGTGAACTCATGTGACCCACATGTTTTCTTCCTTTTGAAGAAACAAGAGTGTATTTGTGTTTGTTGGGGCCCTGAAGGCATGACTTGGGCTTCTGGCCCTGCTCAGCCTCCCCTCGGGGCTCCCTCAACCCCTTCCCATGGCCCAGGACCCCATTTTAGCTCAATCCAGGGCTTTCAGTCCCTGCACCAGCCACACTAGAGACACTCACCTGTGGAGAAGGGAATGGTCCTCTTACAGGCTGGCTTCATGGCTATTCCTCACTTGTAGGAGCAGATATTACAATAAGACACAGGAGGGCTGCTGTCATCAGTGTCAAAGCTGGCCTGTCTGTCTAAATGAAGAGTTGATCATTTTCCTGAGTGTAATCACCTTAGTTATTGAAAGGCCAAAATGTAATGTCAAGTGGTCTGGAAATGTCTCCCAATTTCCCAGTGATGAGTCCAACAAAGAAGAACATTCTGTTCTAGGAGAAGAGCAAACTCCATCCCAGTGCCCTTTCTATCACCCAAGACCTCCAGATAAAAACAAGTCAAACAAAGGCCGCTTCTTGGCCAAGTCTAATATTATCTTAAAATAAATCACATCAGAAATAGCATCTGGCAATAGCGTAGCCCACCAGAGTTCAGACCACGTCTGGCCTGGATTAGGGACTTCCTGAATCACTGAATAGCTTTCCATGCTTCCTAATTAGTGGTTTGGGTTTTTTCTCCCCTCTTTTTCAGGTTTTGCTTTCCTTTTATCGGATTTCTACAACTCAGAAGACTATGTTTTCTATTCCTCTTGCCACAGATCAGACTCCACCACACTTTCTCCAAGTCTCAGGTTCTAGAGGGGCTCCTGGAAGGGGCTCCAGCTCTTCCACAGGGTGCAGTGGGACAGCAGTCTCTCTAGTGCTTAAAGGCTGTCTTGTAGATGCATCTAGGAATAGTGTGCTGCTGCACACAGGGGCAATAGTGGCAGCTTTTTCTTCTCTAGCGCAGCAAGTGGAAACTTACAGGGCTCGGTATCACAAAACCAGCGATGGAGCTGAGCAAGAGCATAGCCAGGAAGGACAGATCATGGGCAAGATGCCATTGTCAAATTAGCCACAACTTGGACGGGTTTTGAGGGGTTTTTTTGGCTGTTTGTAAAAATTGATTCATTGTTCCTTGCTTCTCTGGGTGGAATTTTTTTTTTTTTTTTAATTGTGGACAAAGCTGCACAAGAATATAGTAATTTCTGTTGGGGCTAAAATCAATCATAGACACAACACAACACAAACAGAAAATGAACTAAAAGGCCTATCAATGTGATTACAGTTGAATCAGAGTTGTACAAACTGATTTATTTCAAATTTGGACTTTTCCTCATATGTAGAAGTCAAATAGATAAGATTTACTGGTTGTCTTTTTTGTCAAGCAGACAGAATGCCTGCTGAGTGGCTCCTGGAGCTCCAGTCTGCAACATTTGGATACAGGGCTCTCCTTTGTGTAACGTAAGATGGCAAAGATTTCCACAAATCCAAAAGTCTTTTTTTAACCTCCTGTAATGGGTTAGTGTCGCTTAAGTTTTGATAAAAAAATAAAATAATATTTTGTTATATAGTCTTCATAGTTTGGGCTTTTTTAAAACATGAGCTGAATGTTAATCCCCTCTGTCAACTAAAGTGTTAGCCGGTGTTACTCACAGACCTTTAAACTGAGTTCCCTTATTTTGGTCCCCTGCCAGGTCACGACCTGAGAAATGATTCAGCTTTGCTCATGAGTCCCAGGTAGGGTATATCCCAGGTTTGAACTTGCTCTACTATTGCTTTCTACAAGTTGCAGGAGCTTGGTCCAAGTTTATGACAAAAGAGCAGTTGAATAAAACCCAATCCTGTCATTCTAAAGACCTGACGTTTCCTGATTGCGTTACATAGGGGGAGACGGGATGCTTATAGCCAAAGGTATACTTAGCACGAGGCATGTCTAGGTGATCAGATATTGCCTTCTAGCTTTGAACATGGCAAGCTCTGCAGTGCAAAAATGTGTTTCCTTAAGTGCCGTCTCTGAGGAGATGGCTTTTGTGTCTTTGGAAACATCCAGTGGCTCTTTCAGAGTCGCTCACTGCTGCGGTGCGTAGCGCTGAGCAGGCAGGTAGGGCTGCGGGCGCTGGCTTCTTCCCTGTCCCCATGGAGGCACAGCCGCACAAACGGGGGTCTCCCTTCCCAGCAGGGCTGTTGTGGAAGATGTCCATTCCGAGCCCCTTTGAACATTTACGTTACCCACCTGCGGGTACCTGCGGTACCTACCGTTTATGTAGCAGGCAGCAATTTGTCTGCCTTTCCCCAGTCTGGTGAAATGGGAGTCGGAATTTTTAGGCTTTTCGCTTCGGATTATTTCTGCTCTATGTCAAATATGATTTAATAACAGATTAATTAAAAGTAATCTGTCACAATAACTTCGGCATAAGCAGAAGGCATTTTCTGTGCAGGTCGAAGCTGAAGGAAAACAGCAAGGACTGGAAGGAGGGATGTTCAGCAGCTGCTCAGAATTACTGGCTAAATACCTTTATTAGCAAGGGAGAATGAAACATCCAGGAGCAGAGGATTTTGCCATGGGAAGAAGCCAATTGCAGAGAGAGGAGGATCAGACTGTGATTAGTTGTGAGAGGTATGAAGCTTCTAATTATAAGGGCAATCCCCATGCTCCTCCCCTGCAGCCGGGTAGAAGCGGATAGAGGCTCCGAGTGGAGAGATCGGGCCTGCCGTGTGGGAGGAGAGTTTCCTCCATACCTTGTACTCTAACGGGCTCTTGGGGAACTACAGGGAGATTAATTTTCCCAAAACACAGTTTGAGGCTTTCCCTGAGCAGGGCAGTTCTGCGGGTACCTGGGCAGGTACCTGTGCACTGACAGCATAGTCCTGCTCTGACGTTGTGACGGGAATTGGGGAGTGAGCTTCCCAGACATTAGACTGAAGCTGGTGTCAACACCTCTGATAAACTCGTGCTGCTGATAAACGTGATAAATAAAATGTGGATAATTTGTTTAAAACTTACTGTATTTGCAAGTGTAGTGTCAGGCCTTGGAGCTCTCATTCCCATCACTATTTTTCATTTTCAACTTGCTCCCCATGGATTAAATCTCAGGACTGAGATGCAGAAAACCTGTGGACATTACCTTTTTTAATGAAATGTCTTGGTATCACTGGCAAACCTTGACCCAATATTAAGCCCATATTTCTCCAGCTGTGAGTAACACATTGCATAGAACATAGTTCTGCTCCCGGCTTGCAGCACTAAACAACCAGCAAGCTAAAAAAATCCACAAATTACCTTCAGCTATTTTTTAGGGTTTATGCAGACTTTTTTTTTTTTTCCTCCTATGGGATTGTATACAAATCTGATAGAATAATAGATTAACCTAATTGCTTTTTTCTTTAGCCTTCACCCCCAACAGTTCCCTACAGCTTTTTTATCCTTTGTAATGTCTGGAAGAGAGTACTGCCGTGATGTGAAAATGGGGCACTTAGCTCGAGTGGAACCTCCTTGAAGACACACAATAATGAAGTTGTTACCAGGTAATGGTTTCAATTTGTAAACTCTTTTTGGGAAAGAACCATATTTTTTTCTTAAGGATGTCTGAAAAGCAGAGTTTCCTGTTCATGAGAACTCTTGCTTTTCCCAGCCAGCATGGCAGCAGCTCAACTAACAAAAACGCCAGCTTCCCTGACAAGCTGCAGTCGAATTTGGTGGTGGAGGTTGAGCCCGGGCACCAGCATAGTGAGCCCGTGTAAGTTTTTTCAGCTTTCAAGCCCAAGATGTAACAGCTTGAAAGCTTGGGGAGTGAGGGCTCTCCACTGGCTTCCACCTTGCTGCTGCAAAACTGGAGGAAAGCCCTGATTAGATGGATGGTTCCCAGGTTTCCAGGGTCCTGTCTCAGAGACATCTGAACTTAGTAAATGGGGGTCAGCCCTAGCATGAAGTACTCCAGAGACCTACCAAGCAGATTGCAGGAGACATGGCAAGCCAGGCTCCTGAGCAGATTAGACGATCTTTGGATGAAGCAGTCCTTGAAGAGCAGCAAGGTTCCCAGTTCCAAGGCAGCCTTGCCAGGAAGTGGAGTCAGTTTGGATCTAGGCTCTGGGATGATGAAAGTTCACCAAACCAAAGTAAATTTAAATGAGCATCTTGATACTAACACACTGGCTTTGCTGGAACATTTCAAGCAGCTCTATGTTCATAATTAGCTTTAGAAATAACAACCATTTAGGGACTAACTTCTTGAAATAATTTTCTGAGTGATGCACAGTTTTAGAGATTCTTATTGCACAAGTATGTGTTGCTGCTCTGCTTTAGATTCTGCGTACCTGAAGATGCTGGCTCTGTGGGGTTTGATTAATACCGTAGGGCACTATTTATGTCAAGGAAATCTAACTTTCTAAAAATTACATGTCAAGTCCTCAGTCTTCCCTGCAGTATATCAAATTTCAATTGGCAGGTTACATGCCATAATCTCTTCTGAAATACTTCATTTTTATACTTACTGTAGCTGTTTTTTAAATTCCTGTAGCGTAGCATAAATGGCATTCTGTTTAAGAAACCCCACCTTGGACGTGTAAATTTACATATTCACATTTTCCTAAATTGGCCAGAACACATTTCTTATTGTTCCTATTTAAAAAAAACCCCACAACACAACAGACCAACAACAAACAACAAAACCTAAAACTCTTATTCTTAAATTGCTTATGTAAGTCCTTTGCAAATCAGTGGAAGAATGTGAAAAATACTGCATAGATACCGCAATGAAACGCACTGTTTTGAGGAGTATGAAGTAACATGGTCACCTAAATGTGGATGCTGATTAGGACTGGAAACAGAGTCATGGAACTTCATAGTCTTATTGTAGGTTAAACAGGTTTTTTTCGGGGTGGCTCTTGTTTTATGTCTTAGTGACCTTTATCTCTAACTACCTTCAATTGTACTTGAAATTTATTCCCACAAGCTCTGCCACTTCACACTCCTGAAAGACTCCTTATCTTGCACAGGTACACTCAGTATCCTCCATCCATTGTGTTCCATTCCCTAGCTGCTACTGACATATGGTGTGGGTGATTCTGAACTCTATGCGCTGAAAGGCGAGTGTTTCCACTAAATTAAGCAAAAAACAGTAAAGGTGTATTGCAGCCTCAGCAGAGACACTAATGTGGGTTCCTCTCCTCTCCTGTCACTATTTTTCATGAAAGTTGATAAGATGTTTTGAAATGGGCTAATGGATTTAGAAGCAATGGGGAAGAAATTGTGTAGAAAAAAAGGACCTGAAAGGCAAAGGCATAGCTTTTTCCCTAGGAAGCCAGTCTGAGCTGTCATATGCAGAGCTGAGCAGGCAGAAGTGTTCAGTGGACCCTCTTGCTGACTGCCATCTGAATACTTGCTTGTGTTGATGCAAAGTGACTTTGGAAAAGGTGGGAAATCCTACAAAATCTGATTTAAGAAATATTATGTTCATTTTGCATGGATGGAGATGACTGCTGAAGAGGCAAATAGCAGGAAATCGGGCCCCGTACTTTGCTAGTGACTTATGCACAAATAGACTTGTGTGATTATTATTAATTTGCTTATTAATTGAATTTATTTGCAAATGACTTAGACAAACATCCCAGTTTATGAATTGTTTGCCTGGTGCACAGTTCTTGCTTTAAATGTTCATTATTCATATTTGCTATTTGCACAGTGTTCTGGGATCATGTCAATGCATTGTGGGTCTCATGATATAATATCGCTCCCTCACTAGGCAGTTCTCAAACCTACCAAAGACTCAGGACGGCAACATGATCCCTGCACCGTAACACCCTGCTTTCTGCCACTTTTCTGTCCATCATTTCAATGTTCTGTTGTTGCTTATTCGATAGACTGTTCTGCTAACTGTTGTCATTACCCTGGTTTTCCATCCTTCAATTTTCCAACACCCATTTTCCATCAAAAGCTCCCTGTCATATTGAAGTGTGCCCAGTCAGCTGTAGTTGACATAATGGAACTGCTTTAATTCGTGGATGACACATGAATCATAGAATAGTTTGGGTTGGAAGGGACTTTTAAAGGTCATCTAGTCCATCCCCCCTGCAATGAGCAGGGACATCTTCAGCTAGATGAGGTTGCTCAGAGCCTCATCCAACCTCACCTTAAATGTTGCCAGGGATGGGGCATCTACCACCTCTCTGGGCAACCTGTTCCCATGCCTCACCACCCTCATTGTAAAATATTTCTTCCTTATATCTAGTCTGAATCTACCCTCTTTTGATTTAAAACCATTGCCCCTTGTCCTATCACAACAGGGCCTGCTAAAACGTTTGTCCCCGTCTTTCCTGTAGGCCCCCTTTAAGTACTGAAAGGCTGCAATAAGGTCTCCCAGAGCCTTCTCATTTTCAGGCTGAACAATCCAAACTCTCTCAGCCTGTCCTCATAGGACAGGTGCTCCAGCCCTCTGATCATCTTCGTGGGCCTCCTCTGGACCTGCTCCAACAGGTCCATGTCTTTCCTGTGCTGAAGGTTCCAGACCTGGACGCAGTACTCCAGGTGAGGTCTCACCAAGGCAGAGTAGAGGGACAGAGTCACCTCCCTCAACCTGCTGGCTGTGTTTCTTTTGATGCAGCCCAGGATACAGTTGGCTTTCTGGGCTGCAAGCATATGTTACCAGGTCATGTCCAGCTTTTAATCCACCAGTACCCCCAAGTCCTTCTCTGCAGGGCTGCTCTCAATCCTTTCATCCTCCAGCTTGTATTTATACTGGCAGTTACCCTGAACCAGGACCCTGCACTTGGTCTTGTTGAACCTCATGATGGTCACACAGGCCCACTTCTTGAGCTTGTCCAGGTCCCTTTGGATGGCATCCCATCCCTTAGACATGTCGACCGCACCACTCAGCTTGGTGTTGTCTGCAAACTTGCTGAGGGTGCACTTGATTCCACTCAGTCATTGATGAAGATATTAAACAGTACTGGCCCCAACACAGACCCCTGAGGGACACCACTTGTCACCAGTTTCCATCTGGACATTGAGCCATTGACCACTACCCTCTGGATGCTACCATCCAACCAATTCCTCATCCACCGAACAGTCCACCCATCAAATCCATACTTCTCCAATTTAGAAAGAAGGATGTTGTGGGGGACCATGTCAAAGACCTTACAGAAGTCCAGATAGACGACATCTGTAGCTCTTCTCTTGTCCACTGATGTTGTCATTCCATCATAGAAGGCCACTAGGTGGGTCAGGCAGGACTTGACCTTGGTGAAGCCATGCTGGCTGTCTCGAATCACCTCCTTGTCCTCCATGTGCCTTAGCATAGCTCCTAGGAAGATCTGTTCCATGATCTTCCCAGGCACAGAGGTGAGGCCGACAGGTCAGTAGTTCCCAGGGTCCTCCTTTCTACCTTTTAAAAAAACGGGTGCAATATTTCCCTTTATCCAGTCACTGGGGACTTCATTTGACTGCCATGACTTTTCAAATATTATGGAGTGGCTTGGCAACAACATCATCCAGTTGCCTCAGAACTCTGGAATGCATCGCGTCACGTCCCATAGACTTCTTGCTCTGGCAATGCCCACACCTTGTCAGCATATTTGCATGTTTATGACCTTTTCCACATATTTTGACAAATGCATATTTTCTTGTAGTATAATATTTATGTAAAAATAACTGCTGCAAATGCAAATACAGTAGTCTGCAGTACCATATTTTTGACCCTTCAATAATAAATCACAGTACTTAGATGTAACATATGCTAGTAGAAATGCACAGGGCATATTGCATGTAGCTATGAAGCAGCAATCTTCTTGCCTTTGCTGTGCATTCACACCATTGGGAACCCACCTCCACTATCACTATGTTTTTAACTGAGGAAGCATCTGTGCAAATAAGTCATATCATGAGTTCAAAGCATCCTTCAAAGCATTCCTTGAATGATTCTAGCAAATCTGTTGCTAAGAGGCCACATCAATTTACTTGAAAAGTTAAATTAGATGTGCTGTGTTGTATTGGTATGTTGAACGTAGCTAGCTTTGCCTCCAACTATTGTGTGCACTGGTTATAAAAGTGAGGACCAGGTTCGTAAGAGTACCAGGCATGTCCTGTTGTTGCTGCCAAAGCAAATTATGAGGCTGAGAAACCCTCTGATAGAGAAAATGGTACCTTTGTTATTGGTCTGGGTTGAAGACCCGAATGCGACTATGCTAGTAATTCAGCTCATTGCAACTGAGAAGGCTAAAAGCCCATGTGTCCATTTGAGACAGAAGGAGACCATGACTGTGGAGAAGGAGGAGACTTATGACAAGTCATTGCTATCTTGATCTGCCTACAGAACATGTTGTGGAGGGACAGAAGCAAGCCATGGTGGGATACAGCTGTTTTTCTCTGCTTTCCCATCATCATTCTTTCCTGGCTGTTATAGTGAATGAACTCTCTCTTTTATCCTTAAAGATAAATGTTAATATCCTGTGTGTTACATAAAGTGTGGCTAATCTATTAGAACACACTCTTGGACATGAATCTTTAATTTTGCAGGCAAGCACAAGATTCTGACAATAAATGGATTTTGCTATTGGTACTGCAAACTAGATATACATTATCTTCAGACTGATGAATGGCTGTGACCTTCCAAGCAAGAAATCGTTAGGTCATGAACATGTGCTATCAAGTTAGGGTATTCAGGGGGACCCCCCAGCACAAACTCTAAAATGGACATTTCTGTCTCTCAAAGAACCACTTATTTAGAGAATCTGACCATTATTCAAAGGAATTCCTGCCATCATTTAAAGGTGTAACCATCCATTCTATAAACTGAAGCTGAATTGACAACTTTCGTCAATTCTGAGGTAGGAAAGTATTTTCATCTCTTTCTTCTCCCGCATGAGAGACTGACTTTCTCTGAAATGACGAATAAACCCAAGCAGACCAAGAAGCAGAGCAATAAGATCTGTTTCAAATTCTGTAAACAAGAGGTAATTTTAAAGTCCACCTTTGGTGAAAACAGAGGTGGATTAGCTGAAGTCAAAATCTACAATACTGGACTTTTGGTTGGATGCCTCAATAAGTACACAGTCCTTTTCTCCTCTAACTTCCTGGTTATTTAGTTTGAATAGGAGCAACATTTGGACCTCTTTATAAGGAGAATGCTTCCCAGAAAATACTTTATCTCTTTCAGTTATTGCTGTTGAAAATGCCTAATGGTTGTCACCATCTGAATTTTTTAAGCAGGTTCACTCAGAGTAATGCAGATCTACATTATTCTATTTATCTCCTTTGAGTAGAATAATCCTTTAGTGAGTGAAAAGCCCTAAGGCAGCAGCTGGTTCCAATTTTATAAGAAAATCTTGTGGTTTTCATCAGGTAGTTGAAAAAAAAATTCTGTAACGATGGAAAAAGCTGCAGTATGAGCTATTAGGCACCGGAGAATTCACCCCAGAGAAGCCCTTATAAATATCCAAGTTTCAGAAAAGACTTCTCATGAACATTACAATTTAGATTCAGTACTAATGGTCAGACACAGATCTTTAGGAAACTGGGCTTCATTGGTTCTGGTGTTCAAAAAGTTGCTGTTTGCTACATTATCTCCAAGTAAAAAACGTACTGAATGCCACTCATGCTTTTCTTCCTGATACAAAGCAGAAATGCCTCCAGTTGTCTCTAGAAGAGCAGTTACATATCTAATTTGGCTGATGTGCAGGGACACGATGTCTGGGACTGGGCTGTTTTAAGGACTGGGTCCAGCACGAGGAAACCTTCCCATCCCTCCACCCCTCACAGCACTTGCACTCACCTGAGAGGGGGCTACACTGGTTTTCTTTTTCTTGCTGCACAAACCATCTCATTTCCACTAGAAGTATATCTACATAGTGCAGCAAAAGTCCTAGAGTCACTGTAGCCACAGTGCTGAGGTGCAGTAGGACAGATGGACAGCCGTCAGTACAGGGCATAGCTCTGGTATTTTGTGTGCCGCAGAGCTGTAATCTATGATGGGGTTCCACGCTATGTCCCTGCTACAGGGTAAGTATGAGACTCACAGGTAAAATCTTATCAAACCATAGTTTAAGTGATGGTATTTAAATTGATTTTCAGTCGACAAGAATGTCCTCAGCATAATACACTGCTGCTCATGCACCACAGCTACTGTCACACTGTAACTGAGGCTGCCACCAGTGCTAGTTAGATTGGAGCTATCAAACCATTTATCAGACCGTGACTGAACTCCTAAATAAGAGTGTTCTCACCTGCCTTCCTTTTAACACAGGTTTTGCAAATTAAATGTTTTAAACGTGATGAAAATATGTCATTTCCTCAAATGGTTTCTTGGCTAAACTGTTTTGGTTTTAGAAATAAAGACGCCTCTAAGTGAGAACTGTATGAGCAGGACAGAACATGTAAACTGGAACAAATTAATACCTTAATTAAATGTACTTAAAGTTCACCATCATAATTAATGGTCTCTAAGCTTTCAAGAGTGCCCCAACAACCATATATTAAATCAAGAAGATTTTTTGAATATGCTACATTGGCAGATGTTCATTAGAAGTATCCAGTTATTAAGGATGTATGTATTTTCTCAAGTTCTTGAAAGATTAATGGTTGCGCATATGCGTCTGCCTTCCTACAGAAAAAGCCCCCTTTTACTGCAATAGTAAATACATTTTTGGTACGCTCAGTTTTGTAGGTTTCTGGGGTTGGCCCAGTCTCATTGCCGGACTTCAACCTACAAAAAAAAAAGGTTATGCTTTTCTATATTTAGATAAGCAATTCTGCACAATCTGGCTCTCCTCCTAGTTTACATACATTACGAGTCTTTTGAGCTTCCTTGTTACATTATCAGTCTGATGAACTGTACCAGTACATTGGATCAACGTGACATTAAATCACTGCGAAAATTTGTTAGTTGGGGCCTGAGCCATTGGCTGTGCTCTGCCTGAGTTGCATGATGAGTCACAGGTGTCTTGAAGCTTTTGATGAGCTACATAAGTGTACGTATGTCTTAGCGACTCTAACTTAGTAGAGACTGGAAGCATGGAGATTTCAGCTGCTAAAAGTCATGCTGGCATGGTCATGCATGCTTTTAGTAGAGTCGTGTGGTACACTCCTTGGACATAACTGGGGAATGAGCACAGTATGTTTAGCTGGGCATCTACACAAACATCACACTTTTGTGAATAGTAGATTAGAAGAAAGTGCCCACTTGGAACCCATTTTCTGGAAATTTTTTATGATATATGAAACAGTTGGCATATATGAATATGAAGTTATCATGTGTGATATGGTTTGATACATGAAATGTTTGGATGTCACAGGAAGGAACTGAATCAGGCCTGTGATCCTTCTAAGTGCTTTGTAAGTGTCCCCTAAACTGTTACAGGTGCTTTAAAATTCCTTTTGTGTTCAGGAAAGAGGTATGTTAGCAGCACTTCGGACTTTTGGACCTCTTTTAGGACCTGCATCTTGGTCCCTACTATTGCCCTCAATTAGCTGAATAATGGATGGACAATATCATGACACGGAAAAAAGGCTTAATTACAGAGAGTTTAATTTGTGGAATGAATCTTTCTAGCCTGAAAGCAAAATATTTTGATTAATTCCACTATCAGTACTGTGCCCTTACATGTATAATCTACATGCAAATATAGGTGCAGTCTGTGAAATGGCCGGTACTGATAAAGATGGCAGCTTCATTAGTCAAACAATCAAAGAGTTCACGGTTAGTAATGAATCATTTCCACCATCATCCTTCATATCCACTTCTTGGAGATTAGCAGGAAATTAGCCTCTCTTTGAAAGAAAAAAAGAGATCACAAAAATAATCCTCTAAGCATCACCAAAATCCCTTTTTTTCCCACTGATGCTCAGAAGAAGCATCTCCTCATCCCTATTAATAGGAGTCAGGCATTCATGTATTGATGGGGAGTGTCTTTTGTTGCTTTTTTGGCTTGATTTGGCATGAGGGAATGTACTCCTGTTTTACCTAAAGCAGAACCTGTTGCACGTGCCCTTCTTGGAGCTGTTCTTGTAACATTTGTGTCTTGTCTTAATGCCTTGGCCATGGTGGCAGGCCTAAAGCTTAGATTTTGCTGTGTGGTTTTGACCATTTTACTGCAGTTTCATGGGAACAGTTATACACATTTTCTCTCTCATCTTAAAGCTCTGAAATCAGATTGCAGGCAGTCAGCTGTATTTGCAGAGGCTAGTGTGGCATCTATGCTCATGGCTTATTTTCTCATAAGTGTGGGAGAAAGCCCTTTTGGGTTCACTTTATAGCACTCAAAATGCTGTCTCAGTATAAGACATAAGGAGATCAAAATGCAAGATGTGCTTATTGTGTCACTCCTATCACATAATAAATTAGGGGGAATTACTGGTGCATGCCTTCAAGTTAGCTTCTGTGGATCAAAAAGACCTGGCATGGTATATCGTGTAATTCCTAGGAGAGAGACTGCAATAAAGGAGATATTTTGCTATGAATATTTCCCCTTTTTCCTTTGAAAGCAGGAAGATGAAATTCAAATGTTTGCTAAGTTACACTTTTTCCTAGCTGCAGTGAATATTTGCTCCTTTCCAAAGGAAAGAGGTAATGCCCAGGGAAACCATGTTTTCAGATTCTAAGAGACAGATTATTGGACTGTTGTCACTGTAATAAAATTCAGTACATCAAGTGAATGACTTATTGTTTAGTGAAACATGGCACAACATCGATTGAAGCTACCCATTAAGTCAAGACATCAAACGTACCCTTGTGACACTGTACTAGGAATCACTGTTGAAATTGCGAAACTGGCTGGTAATAGCAACTGAGCTCAAGATAAACATTGTCCTCAACTCATGCCATAGTGACATTAATGGCTGATGATATCACACAGTGGTCAAAGCCTTCTGGGAAGACATAGATGCAAAGGGACAATTTTCTTGGTGATCCATATTCATCTTTTATCAAAGAAAGCACATCAGATTTGAAATTGGATGGATGTTTACTTTAAAATATCTAGAGAAATTCTGATCTGTGGGCTCTTTTATTGTCTTTTAAAGCTTTGCAGAAACCTAAACACTGATGGCTCTAAACACAAGAGCCATCAGAGTGTTTTGTCAATTAACTATTATATCAAGACAAACAAATAAATGCATTACTATTTGGTACTTCTCAAACTGTAAGAGTTTTTCTGAACCTACATTTATAAAAATGCATCCATAAATTCAGACTGTGATTAGGGCCCTGATCTTGCAAGCCTTATTTAAATACTCCTTTACACAAAGTTTCTTCTTGTAGTAAATCATTAAGAAGCCAAATATTCAGGGTCTGATTCCCTTCATGCGGATGCCAGCAAAGTGCCAGCTGTCCTGTTGTGTCCCTTGGGGGATTTATGTGATGACTGATCACCACCTTTCCTCCCCTGTCGTTCTTGTCAAGAAAAGTCAGATTTAAATTCAGCTTGGGATTTGAGGACTTTGCATAGACACCCTGCCTTTCTCCCCATCTGGCCATTGCCATCCATCTACTGGCTCCGCTTATGTCTTGGGAGCATTTTGGCAAGCTGGCAGCCCACGACAGATATCCCATCCATAACAGCCCTCTAATAATGTTCTCACAATGCTCCAAACCAGCCAGAAAGGATTTCTGCCTCACAGGTTTTATAGCTGGTACAAATGTAACTTTGCCATGACTCCTGTGGTAATCATATTGAACCTTTCTGTGTTATTTAATATGTTTCTAATACATACTTCTTGCTGAAAGTAGAGGTTGTAGAATTGGTGCATGGTAACACCTGAATACCGAATTTGGTCACAATGCTTTTCATATGCCTGGTTTCACAAGTCAGGTGTGCAAATTTGGTACACCTAAAATGAACGCTACATACATACCTTTTGATAGATGTTAATTCATTTCATAAATAAATACTGTTTTGAGGCTTTACTTGTAGCCTTCAAAAGCAATTTACTTCCTTCAGGGGAGAGCACTACCATTAAATGCAACTCTGCTTCTTTATGGGATTTGTAATCCGTTGGGGAAAAACATATTACAAAGCAAAGGAAATAATAAGTTGTCTTTGTACATGAAAGACACTAAATTATCTCCTTACAGTCACTGAATTTAAAGTTGTTCTAAGTAGAAACTTTCTTTTTTGCCTGCCAATACTACATGGAGGGTCCAAATGTTCTATTAATTGAAATCTGTGACAGATAAAATAAGCGTTAAATTCATTGGGAGAAATAAGCTACACACAGGATTCCCTTGTTTGTATCTATCTGAAGCTGTTTAGAAAACAAAACTGTCCCTTATACATGCATAGAAGTGCCAAGCACCAAAGTTGTCTGACAGTATCATAAATAACACTTGACAATACTGATGATTTCTAGGGATACTCCATATCTAGGACACTGGTCAAATAATGTCATATTTTTGTTTGCAGTCTTGTTACTCTTTATCATCATCTCGTTTGAATAGCTCACCAACAATAAATATTGCTGTTTATTAGTATCATCTGAAGAGCAGTTTGCTAAGGAAGATCTTAGAGGTCTTCAAAATATTTGATTTCCTTTTGCAAACTGGAAATGCAAATGTTTGCACAGAAATATTTGTCTGGAGACAAATGCAGTTTCCTAGCACCTTCCTTTGATGCATCATCTCTGGTACTTGGTAAGAGCAAAGTACAAGAAGTGCCATGGGAGATACTACAATCTAAATGAACCAGTAACAAGAGCAATCTGTAGGGAAACAGCACAGTAATTAAGACCCAGCAAATTCTGGCGTTCCCTTAGGCGGCTCATGAACTGCAATAACCACTCCGTTTCCCACATGCAGCTGAAGAGAGGCCGTCAATGAAACCACAGAATGAAAAAGTCATCACACCACCCATTCAGAATCATTTCTCAGTACCGGACCCTGCAGGTTACATACAAGCAATGGAAGGGCATTCCTAGCCTTGGAGGAATTTGTGTCAAGATGAATACCTGCCTGCATTTTAACTATTTTCTTCAGTGTCTCCCCATCTCCCTGACAAGTACACGCGCGCGCGCGCACACACATTGTGATTAGTAAGAAATAGCTCCATCCTATTGTTCCTCAAGCAGGCCATGACTTTAAAGAATAATTCATTTACACCTGCTGCTTCTTTTCATGATTGTCACTTCCACAAATAGTTTTCTTATTTTAACACACACATGCTTTAATGTAGTGAAGCATTTTGAAGGCACAGCCAGGGACCAAATATGAAAATGAAATCTCACCAAGTAATTTCATCACCACCAGATACCACGGTGGTAGAAAAACATCATCAACCACTCATTGCAGTTCATACTTTTCTGGGCTTTGTCTGTTTTGGGCTGAAGTCATTGCAAATATATCTATTAACACTAAGTGAGTAAACTGACACTCCAAATTATCATCTGGGAGATGCAAATATTACTTTGAAAGGAAAAAACTCACATCTTGGTTATATAAAAATGCCTCCAATTGGCACTGGAAGAAGAAATGATAGAAGTGCTAGTGATTAACGTATCCAGAAGATGGCTAATTCTTTATGATATACAATAAGATCCCAGAAGAAAATGAAAAGAGATTGAGAACTAACATGTTTGAATAGCAAACTGAAGATACAATCTATGACACATATGTAAGACACAGAAGTGTTTTATGAAGCATTATGCTTCTGAGTGTGTTTTATTTAATGCCAGATCTCAGAAGTTAAAGCTAAAACACTAGAGATTTTAGGAGGTGTGATTCTGTATTGACTGATAATTCTTATAATAATATTAATTCCCAGTCTCTTGGTTAGTGAGCAGAGCTGAGCAATGCTCTCTGGCATTAACAGGAACCAGCTCATCTGTGGCCCTCCTAAAGCTGAGCCAAAACCCCCATTTGTTTTTGCTTCCTTTCAAAATCAGTAAGATTTTTATACCAAAAATGATACATACACTAGAAGAGGTGGTAAATTTTCTGCATGATAACCTTAAAAACCCCTATGAACTCCAGTATATCTAAGAACATTTTTTGGAGGCAATGTAAAATTTTTTTGGCATTTCAAAGTCTTTTGATATGGACACAAAATGACTAATTTTGAAAATGTTACTACAAAGCCATATGGAAGTTTTGGTTCAAATACACCATTCATACCTATATTCTCAGTCCTAGCAAAAAGTCTCGCTAGATGGACTCTACTTCCCGTAAAATGTCTCCAACCTCCCCTCTTGCTGAGCTACTCAAGTGAATTAGCTTTCACAGTGCATTATGGGAGCTGGGTTGCCCCACTTTCCAACAAAACAGGCATATGAGATCTCATAAGTATGGTTTTTCATTGCTTTGTTGATTTTCTGATTTTGTCTGAAAGTCGTACTTTTCCATACAAAATTATGAAAGATAATGTTCAGAAAAGCAGATTTTCCCTGAAATTGTCAATGAAAATTTCCAGTTGACTGTAGCATTCACATCATCGTGGATCAGGTTTTGGGATACAACTTGAAGTGTGCTACTTCCTCTCTGGGAAGCGATTAATATTTTTTGCTAATGGACAAAATGCATCCGTAAAATACACAAAATCCATTGCAATAACTTCAGATTTTCACTTGCTGAAACCAGACTTGAATTTAGCCCGTTATTCTCATCAAGTAAAGAGGAGAGTAATGCCTTATGTTATCATATGGCACTATATCAAATTGTTTCTAGCTATCAACACCAAAATCAGCTGCATCCACAGGGATTTGGCCCGATGCTTATTAAACAGTAATATTTTTGTCAACAGATGGATTTTATACTGTTATCCTGACAAGTGTCTAGAATGAATCTGAAGATTCCCAGCCATAACACAGTCCTATTTTAACCTTGGTTATTTTTAAAAACCCAGTTTAAAAAACATGACAAGCATCGATGCTTAATGCAAATGCCTAGCAGTGCGTGTTACCTGGTAACCAAATGGATGGTATGTTGGAGAGGGAAGTGACAACAGCAAGTGAACATATGCCAGATCAGCTCCTAGCAGATATAGAGATGGTCACCATGGATTTTGCCACATTGAAAGAAAAGATCAGCATGACCTAGTATCATTTCACAGGAGAAGAAAACAGGACTTTCCTTCTACGTGCTCCTATGAAGGCAGAGGACATTCATAGTCTCTGATGTCAGAAGCTGCTGAAAGTGTCATTTTTGTCTGTCCATGAGGGAGAAAATTTCCCACAAATAGGGAAGAAAATGTACCACATTTCTCCAAAGAAGCAAGCTTGGAAAAGTGAACTGTAGCCACACAGGAGAACCTGGTCACAGTACAAGGTTCTTGAGTGACTGGCAACACTCTTAAATTTTGTTGGCCAAAACAGAGAACTATTTCTTGCAGAGATCAGGATTTCTTTTCTTTCAGTGGATTCAAAGATTCGTGTTTTTTTCCCTGGTCTTTCCTCAACAATATTAGGCAAACTTGACTTGCTGGAAACTTATCATCTCAAAAGCACAAGGCATTTCTTTTGGTTGGGGGAGGCAACCTGAGAGCTCTGTCACACAGGGGTCATGTTCTAAAGCTAAAGTAAAAGCTTGAGGTATGATCATAGTATGCAAATAGATTGTTTTCCATGAAAACAGGAAAACCAAACAATTTTTCTAAAGAAAACTTTTGCTTTAAAAAGTTTTAGAAGGACTGTCAAAATACTCTACAAAATAATGCAAATAGGAACTAAAATATTGGAGCATCATAAAAATATTTCTATGTAGGGAGGCATCGGTGTATGTTTTTTATTTCTCAGTGATATACAGGACAACCACAGTTTATGCTGCCTTTGAAGTGTTTGGGTTTGCAAAGCAATCTTAAAATAGCTTCCAAAAATGGCTGTTTTTCTGAAGCTATTCTTGGCTGATGCCTTATGTTGCATCATTTTAGACTAACGCTGGGAGTAGAAGTGTCAAAGGCCTAGGTGAAGGAAAGAAAACCGACGTGTGCCAGACAGTCTGCCGTACCTTTACAGGTGACATGCAGTTCTGGACTCACATAGTTCATTTTTAAAGTCTGTACCTAGTGGCACAGTCTGCACTTATCATAGGAGATGCAGAATCCAGCCCATCCCAGGATCTATGGTAGATTTCTAATGATCTTTGTTACTGGGGAACGTGGTGCGAATAGCCAGCTTAGCAATACTCTGATCTCATCTATGCAACTACAGGCTTCAGAAGGAAGAATGAAGTCCAGCTGTTAGCAGAGAAGGCACTAAATCGGATCACTAGCACAATTAGCGATAATTAGAAAAAGGCCAAAGCCTGGAAAAAGAAACAGTGCCCATTCCCCAAGGAAATACTTCTTCACAATGGATGCTTTCTGCTTCTCTCATAAGACCATGAGAGCACAGTTTGTGCTTGTTCAAACCACAGTCAGAGGAGCCTACTTCATTAAGATCCGTATCTATCTGTTCCTCAGTTACTTTCCAGATTTGTCAGTCTGGCCCATTTATTAAATATATCCCAAATAACTAATCAAAAAGCTTTTAAGAATGTTTACATGCAAAGACGGGGAATAAATTATTCAGTATCTGAAATCTAATCATACACAAATTTCTGGAAAGTACTTAACTACGTGCTTACATCCTTCCTCAGGAAAGCAGTAGGCATTCACCAAAGAGACATGGGGCTCGTGCCATCCGGCTCTGCTGTATGGCCCCAGCCTGGGAATGGCTTTCATACTCCTAAACTGCTGATTTCCGGGTAGACTGTATGGGGACAGAGAGGCTGCAGTTTGCAAGACCCACAGAGCTGGATGTTGTGCTACATAAATCAGCACACAGGATTTCTCCTTCCCTGACCCTGCTCATGTGTTTCATCGTGGATGGTCACTGGATAAAACTCCAAACAAATACATGGAGGAGGGCCTTGGGGGCTCTCTCTCCTTTCTTATCCTGACCACTTTTATGGTGCTGCCCTCCTCCATGTGCTTCCCTTCCAGCTTGCCCAGAATCTAGGAGCACTTCTGTCCAGACCATCCTGCCACCGGTGTTCAAGGGTCCTCTCTTGAGCATGTGAGTTAGTGATTCTGTCACCACATTTTCTTGTATTTAGGCCTTGCTGGTACCTCGGGCATCTAAGTGATCATTTAAATGCCTTTCTAGGTACATGCTTGATAATACTTAAGCACTTGAAATCAATTTTGTGTCTACGTCAAGCCCAGTACTGAGTGAAATGCTCTCAGTTCTTCGGATTTAGGAGAGAGGTCCGAATCACAGATCTGCCAAAAGATGGAGTCTGCTACTGGAAAAGTATATAAAAAACAAGCAGAATGAAAAAATAGGTATTGCTTTTACTCCAACATTTGGAAGATTAGCACCAGTTTTTTATGCTAGATATGTTCAGCTAATAGTGTGACGGCAGTCAGACAAATGCTTGCAATAATAAGCAGAGAATATTCACAAAACCTTTTTTATCTGGAATCTGTAGGCAGAGATCTTGACCTGGTGACTGTACAGGGAAGATTTATGTTCATGCAGCACAGCAGTTTCTAAACAGTTTCCCAATGTTATTTCAGGAAACTGTGTGACAGCTCCACCATGGTTTATTTAATCCCTCTATAGGTTCACTCTGATCTTAGCACAGGGGAGTGTTTTTGTCATTGCATGTTAAATAAAAGGAGTTGCTTAATATTTTTGCTAATGAGGACACCAAACACAGAACTTCCACTAGAGCCTTTGGCCATAGGGATTTGTTTCTAGCAATGTGTCATCTCCACTTCAGTTCTCAGTTACATTGATGGCATTACTCAAGTGACAAAAATAGCAAGATTATTGCTCATGTATGTATGCATTGGAGTTATTTGCATGAGATTGACAGGGAATGCCTGTCTGTCCTTAAAAACAAGCCAAAAAAGGAAAATACCGTATGATGTTGCGAAATGGCACGTGAATTACCTCACTTTCTCATCTCAGTCTGTCTCTCACTACGACTCATGTTATAGACACAGTGGAATACTCTAAAGCTTGAAATGGATCTACCACTTACAGCCAGAGGACTCTTTTAAGCTTGCTAATCCATTGGAAAAATAGCTCATTCCTTTGACCAGTGGACACTATCAATTGGAAACAGTCTCAATGCTGAGATTTTATAAATGAAAACATAGATACACATACAGAAATGCACACATTTGTATATATGTGTGTTTAAATGTTTTATATTTATATACAGAAACACACGTCTGTATATATATTTTGTGAGTGCATATGTATCTTATGTATACACATATACTTACATACAGAAACCAAAAGGTATTCCTACAAAATAATGTGGCTATGAATGAAAATCACTTTTCTGCAATAGTTGCAACCAAGCATTATGGAGCTGCCAGCAGGAAAGTTAAAGTGACTACACCGAGTTAAAATAATTTACTTCATTTTAATGATCTAAAGTGAGGGAAAAACAAGGGAGTTAAAAAAGGCAGCAGAAACCAAGATATAAAATTTTATTTTTAAAATACCTACCAGTTAAATAAAGCTGGGCTTGCCATTATTATCATATACATACAGATCTGCCTTCTGAAAGGTTGAGTGTCTTCTGTGAGAAGTTCACAAGATACAATATTTAATGTCTAACTATAAAGGGAAAAGAATCTAACAAATTCCAAGCATTAGCAGAGTTGGGTGCATGCCTACATGCATGTGTACGGGTGCATGTGCATATACATGAAGATGAAAAGTAGGAATCCAAGAATCCGAACAATCTGGCCAAAAGAATGAGATAGTTGTCTAATTTTTGTATAATGGCAGGTCGCTAGCAGGAAAATTTACTGATAGTCTTTTGAAGTAAATTCTAAAGGAGTCACTTTATTACCGCCCGCAGCGAGAGCTGAAGGCTGGCCGCTTTCTCCGTGAGCTGTGTTTCAGTTGAGGTCATGAGAAATCCTAGCCAGTAGTGAGCAATAATGAGAGGCTTGCTGGATGTTTATGGCATTGAGCTCGCAGCAGTTGAGGAGAAGGCAGAAGGTATTACCACAGGAATTATTTACTAGTTTCTGTTGTGGTTTATTTCTGAGTATTCCTCTGATTTTCTTCATTTTTGCTGTGATCTCGGTGTGCAATAGGAAAAAACATGAGCATTTGACTGGCAAATACCCCTCTTATCTGTCTTTCTATTGCCTTATGGATAAATGAGACACACAGGAGAAATAATTAGCTTGGGTCAGTGCTTCTGTCCCCCACTAATCATAGTTTCCAGAAGGCTGCTAAGAGCACTGAAAACTAAAGTTAAGGTTTTCTTTGGGTTATCTCTGTAATTGTAACTTCTCGGACATAGCGATTTTAAAGGCTTGACATCTTTGATGCAAGACAAGAGAATGCTAATACGCACAATCATTTATGGAAATTTATTAGCTGAGTATTTCCTTTCGCGCCCTTCTGGCACATGAGACTTCAGCACATACATCAATTTATTTTATCCTTTCTACAGCCTGCATTTCTAAATAACAACTGAAGCAGTACTGAAGGCAAAGACTTGGCAAGCTTAAAAAATGTAGTAGATGGTTACACAGACAGCACGAATAGCCAGTTATAAAAGCAACCACTAAGAAAAATAAAGTGGTTTAGATGCATAAACCCCTCAGGTTTTATAGCTCAGCTGTATTAGTATTTATCAAATGATCTGATAGATTGTCTTAGAATAAATTCTGACTGTGGCGTGCCCATGAGCAGATTACAGCATCCTCCGCTGCCTCTGTATCTGCCTATCCCTCGCTCCTAATGATATATTTACTCCTCTTAATGGCTTGGATACTGAAAGGATTTCAAGTGTAGATTTTCATGGGGGAAGGGAGAGCGAAGAGACACTGAGTGTCCCTGACACATAGTGGTAAAACAATTGAGATATAAACATGCAAAAATGGTACTGGCAGGGACAGGCACAGCCTGCTACGTATATTTTTCCAGAGTAAATTTAAATTTCTCTTCACCTACATAGGTAACTTAGTCAGAAATGCTTTGGTAATGTGGCAGGACATAAGATTTGTAATTTGAAGGAGATCAATGGTACCAGGACTTTGTTACTCACTCTTTGACACTGACCAGGATAACCCATTTCAAATGACTGCAGCATGAGTGTTTTCCTGGTCTGTTGTGAGTAATACAGAGTTTTCATCCTTAACCTGAGACCCTCTAAAGCAATTATGTCCATTTTAATTTATATGCATATCTAATGCTACTGTTGCAGACTCATTTTCGATTTGTGACAATGTGCCCCTCAGGTCACCAAGCCTGAGCCTTTGAGTTAACCCAACCTGTTATAGAAACTCAGAGCTTCATGGACTGGGTCAGGGGAGCAGGGCTTTGCATATTGATAAACCACTGCCTATTCTTATCCTCTTAAAATCTGTTTCCTTTCAATTTCCGTGGCTGTCTGCGCTTGTATAGGTTCTTACATAGGGGTCATAACTGATTAGTATATAATTGCAAAAAGAACAGTTTAGCAATGTGATTTTTTTACAGGAGAAAAGGACTCTTCTAAAGTCTTTTTAAAGGGGTCTCAAACACTTCAACACACGTTGTTAGAGAGTTGTTCCCGAGTGTGGGTTAATCGTTTTGCTGGCTCAAATGTATTTATATCCCTGGACTGTCACATTTGGAAACAATGATCAGAGGAAACTATGAGGGAGTTAATTATGTCCTGTCTGCAACCCATGACATATTAAATATTTCCGCTGGACACTACGATTTTCAGATTAGATCCAATATCACCTACTGTGGCAACTACTTTTAATTTTACCTTGCTAGAAATACTGCTGGGATTAGAGAGATTAAATTATACATAACTAGATAATGTTATACAATTAGATGTATTATGGTGAGGGTTCAAAGTAACAAACACATCTTACTAATTTGTTGTTAAGGAGCTTTTTAAATTATTTATTTTTAAACAATTTGTGGTTTTTTCCTGACTGAACTGATAGATCAATGCTAATAGTATTCATCCAATTTCATGAAGTTTTATCTCTAACCTTTATGAAACAGCATTGTTGTATATTCAGTGTTATTTCAGTATGAATATCTGATTTCTTAATGAACTAGTCAGTTTATTTCCATGTGATCTGACAGTAATATTTTTCAACAAATACTGTTCCTACAAGAATCATTCATTATTTTTCTTTCATTCTCAGATAAATAATGCTGGAAGTTTTAGAAATGCTAGAAATATGTCCAGTAGCTGAAATTCTTCCAGAAGTCTCTTTATGGATCATTATTTTTATGACAATGTCATGTGTTTGTCTGAGTCCTATGGAGTTCAATTAACATTCTACAAACATAAAGATTATATTTTATTTTTAAATTAAATTCAGCTGGCTCATGTATGTATGAAGACATGAATTATGAAGAGTCGTTGAAACCAGGTTAAGATCAAAAGCCACATAGTTAACCCACCAGTTCTGCCCACAGTTTGGTTATTTTGCGTTGCTGTTGTATTTTGCAAAGCAAATGAAAGGCTGTTGTCTTGTGAGAGCCAGTCTAGAAAAACATGACTTGAAAGTCTCGTATCATCAGAATCCTGAATGAATCGTTGTACAAGAGCAGTTGCTGTATGCTCAAATTCAATGCTATAAAGTTCAATGCTATAGCTGACAGATTCAATAAATACTGTAAATTCAGTGCTATGAAAGGATAGGACCAATCTTACAGCCACTTACCAAGGGACCATTTTGCTTCAGCAGCCCTGAAAAGTTAGAACTAACCATTTAAACCTAAGACTATTCTGGTTTTGCTGCAAAGCTGCTTTTTGGGCTGGGTTAGCATTCATCATGTGGTGCTAAATTAGACCAGAATTTCCCCTACAGTAAAAAATAAAAAAAATGTTTTCAACAATTTGTTTTTCACTATTCAAAAAGCAAAGCCTGCAAATAGAAGCCAGCTGGTGAGCAGCACCAGTTCAGCGCTTAGGATAGCTGCTGGGGTGCCAGAGCTCCTGCTCATGTCCGTGATCTTTGGTGCAGCCAGGAGGGACATGAGGTCTTCGGGCAGCGGTGAGGAGGTCTCGGATGACTGAATAGTTTAATGGTTCAAAGCTGCACCATGGGAGGTTCAGACTTCACATTGGGAAGCATTTCTTTCCCGAGAGAGTGGTCAAACACTGGAATGGGCTGCCTAGAGAGGAGGTTGATGCCCCAAGCCTGTCCATTTTTCAGAGGTATTTGGACAATGCCCTTAATAACATGCTTTAACTTCTGGTCAACCCTGAAGTGGTCAGGCAGTTGGATGAGATGATCACTGTAGGTCACTTCCAACTGAACTATTCCATTCCATTCCATTCCATTCCATTCCATTCCATTCCATTCCATTCCATTCCATTCTATTCTATTCTATTCTATTCTATTCTATTCTATTCTATTCTATTCTATTCTATTCTATTCTATTCTATTCTATTCTATTCTATTCTATTCCCTGAAGGGCTTTAGGGAATGCTGATAGTCAGGATACATTTCATTACTATTGGTTTAATGGTGAGACATGGCTGAGAATCCAAACCAGCCATGGGAGTTGGATTTGGTGAGTATCCCATAAACACCTTGTAGTTTAGTTCTTTTCAGCAGAGTCTGATTGATTCCACCTGATTGGATTCCAGTCACACTACAGAAAAATTAGTATTTGGAAACATTGCAGCACTGTCAGATACTCAAATTCTAGTTCTCTAGGGTGTGATCTGCAGCTTCCCTGAAATACATGAGAACAGGATTTAAACAAGGCTGTGATCCCTACATCTGCTATCTTGGGTTACCTTTCCACTTGCAGAAAATAAGCCAGCCTCTTTTAACATCCAGAAACTGCCTATTTTACATGAATACCTATTTTAAGCATGATATTAGAAAGGCAAGTCTAGACAATATTGAATAAAAACAGACCTTTACATATGCCATAAAGGAAAATGGGAGCTGTCTCCCAAGGCTACGACTAAGTATTAAATATGACATATGAAAAAATCTCCATTAAAATGAAATTGTGCAGTGGACTGCATTATTAATACTGAAATTAAATGTGAACAAATAAGACAAGGAACTGAATGAATAAATAATCCATTTTAAAAGGTCATTTGAATAGTTCAGAACAGCTCTATGGGATAATTTGGGAAGGAGAAAATATTTTATTTTCAAGCTCTATTGAAATAAAAACATATTTATAGCTATATGAATGATAACTTAATATGAAAGCATATTGCTGGAATATAAGTTAGAGTGTTAACAGATTTGAACTCCCTAAAACTATAGACTCAAGCACTGGCAAAGTGAACACAGACTTCTTATCCTTCCAGGTCAGATCAGTTAAATCCCATACAGTTTTCCAAATGAGGCTTCAGAGACTTTGGTTCTGGAATTCTAGACATGATTTTGGTACTCACCAGTACCTGACTGCAGCTGCATATTTCATTGTTTGATATTTCTTATTGCTTTGTCAGTAAGAAAAATAGCTTTACACACACAATTAAGACCACCTTTACAAAGTACTGATAACTGAAATTTATGTGCTGTATATTTAACATGTAAGGCAGAGCTAAGTATATTTTTGTGATTCAGCATACAGTATACTGTCAAACTTTTCTGAATAAATATATGTCCATGTGCATGTGCTTGTACTTGTAAATTAATATTATGACAAGAACATTTCTAAATGGTCACATAGTTGTTTGGTTAGTCTAAGTTGCAGGATGGAGTGGAAGAGTTGGACAGAAAATAACATTTCGACAGTTTTTTGGAAGGCATGAAAATTATCTAGAATTCAGGCTAATGGTAGTCAAATTAGCATATCTCCAGTCACAGAATACTGTGAAACTGAAAACATTTTTTACATACTCTGTATATCTCTATAAAGATTACTCATTCACAGCTCTACCCTCTGTTTCCCTTTTGCTACCATCTTTGGGTTACAGGACCTTACCAAGGAATTGCTGGTTGGGTTCCCTTCAGTGAAGGTAAGCTGATTTATACTGCATGTTTTTGGGGTCACGAAACACTATGCTTTGCCTAGACAGGGATTCATCCCCCTTACTGAATGGAACCATTGCTTCTAGTGGCAAATGCATCCCCTACTGCAGTGGGCGGTGCCCTGTTGGGTGTCTGGACATCCCAGGCAAGGGGCTGCAGTGCCAACACAGGGCAACTCTGCGGTGCACCCACAGGGAAGCCATCGTTGTCATGTATCCAGGGTGTATGGGACTACTCGTTCAGACAAACAATATGTGAGAGCTACCATTTTTGGGCTATATGACGCCGGTACATCCACATCAGCGTGAATCATAGAATCATAGAATGGTTTAGGTTGGAAGGGACCTTAAAGATCCTCTAGTTCCAACCCCCTCCTCCCCCGCCATGGGCAAGGACACCTCCCACTACACCTTGTTGCTCAAAGCCTCATCCAGCCTGGCCTTGAACACTTCCAGGGATGGGGCATTCACAACTTCCCTGGGCAACCTGTGCCAGTGCCTCACCAGCCTCAGAGCGAAAAATTTCTTCCTGAGATCTAATCTGAATCTACCCTCTTCCAGTTTGAAGCCATTACCCCTTGTTCTATCACTACATGCCCTTGTAAAAAGTCCCTCTCCAGCTTTCTTGTAGGTCCCTTTCAGATACTGGAAGGCTGCCATAAAATATAACTGAGCTTCATTTAGAAGTTACTCCTTCAAGAAAAGCCATGTCTGTCTTTGGCTTTGATGTCGCCATGACCGCATTCTTAAACAAATTTGATATCCCAATATTAGCTAAACACTCATGTTAATTTCTGAAACAAAATACTCTTCCCCATGTTCCAGGATGCCTCCAAATTAGCGTTACCTCATGGAGAATTTAGAAATATTGTAGTCTTTTATTCTTTTGCAGATCGGCTCCCTAGGTATGCCATGATAGGTGCAATCTCCTGTTCATTGCTGTCCTGTCATAAACTCTGTATACAGTTCAATTGCCAACGGCCCAAAGCTGCTACCACTCTGCAAAAAAATATTTCTGATTATTTTGCTGACATTTCTGCCAACTTCAGTCCTAGAGGACTGGATAACTGAGTCCAACTCAGTCTGAAATTTGGAGTGTTCACATCAGTTTGGATATGGAACTGGAGTCAGGTCCTGACCTGGTATAAATTGTTCTATAGATCTAAAAAGATCCTTTATGCATCTTTTTAATGGAGCCTCAAGCTTCTGAACATGCAGAGATTCTCCCATAATTGATCTCAACTGGATGCACAGCAATGAATTGTAACATAACATTAGAAAATTCTTAAAACACTCCAGATGGCCGTAAATCAGGAAAGCTGGTGTTGACTGCTGGCACTGAAAGTGAATATTTGACTTTAGGACAAGACTTTAACCTTTTATATCCATGTATTAAATAGAAGTAAACTCACCCCAACCATTGGGATTTTGGTAGGCTCAGAAACTCGTTACTGTTTACCAAGTACCTTTCAGATTTTGGCAAGAAAATACTATAGAACTCTAATGTGTTATATTATTATAATGATATCTTGAACACTTTCAGCTTCTTGAATACCTAAAATAGTTGATGCAGATGAATGAGCTGATTAAACAAAGGGAAGCTTAATATAGCTCTCTGGTGAACATCACCAGTAGTGGAAGAGGAAATGCACAAAAGTATATATCATTTTAATTGAATGTTAGAAAAATATACATTTATTAAAAAGTTAATGTGCCTGAACATGCCAATGTTCTTTGCAATTTTTTATAGCTTTTGAATAGTCCTCTAACAAAGGGGTATTATTGCAAAATGCTGTAAGAAGAGACAGCAGATTTTACTGATTTTTTTGTGGCCCCCATTGAAGACTATCCATCATTCTAGACAAATCAATGAGGGGAGGAAACAGGCTGCAGAAAATACTAAGCTAAAGAACAGGATGTTCTATACTTTTAAGTCCCAAAGATACTGGGTTGTATTCTGGGCAGGTTAAAGAAACCAGTGAACTAATGCTGGGCATCTATTTTCAGGAATTTTCAGATTACACCTGAATTTTTCATTTCAGACTGACTGACAGAGCTATTTGAAGAGATAATACTTTTTAAAACTAAACTAAACTTTTTTAAAAAAATAAATTGTTGTCACAGAGGTTGCAGCTGATTTTGAATTGTGGCTAAGGCCAGCAAGAGATAAAAACCAGAAGCAGATAAGGGGGCCTGGGACAACCTGCTGGGATGGGAGACAGCGGCTACCCAGACATAAGTGCACAGACATTGCATCCGGTAGAACACAAAGAGGAAGGGCATCAGGAACAGAACATCTGGCTGTGGCAAACACAGCTGGCAGTCTCAGGAGGGTGAGCTACGGTCCTTGAGTTATAAAGAGGTTTCTGAGGTTTTGTTGGTAGTGGAGTGAAAGCAGAGAACTCTGGCCTGCAACAGTGAACAACATAGTCAATAACTTCTGAGATACAACTTCCTTTAATTGCTATATAATATAAAGAGAGCAATGCATTGCATATTGTGCCTCTCATCTTTATAATTAACATGATAACTTTATCAGGGATAAAAGCAGTAAGAAAATTAGCAAGTTTTTTCAAATTATACTTTTTTATACTTTTAAAAATACAGGTAACATGCCCATATCCACACTATCTTAGTTCTTTTTGATATCAAAGCACTACCACTTGATACAAAGTTACTTGGATAGTCTCTGATTTCCACTGAAATATTGAGTGAAAAGGAAACAAACAAGCTAACAAATAATGATCAAAATGTTATCTGTGCAACAAAATCTTTTCTTACGATGATTTCCTTCTTCTGGCTTTGATTCAGCTCTGTTTTTCTGACTTCCCAAAGATTTTCCCAACATGAATTCCACCTTGCTAAGCTGTAAAAAGCTTTCTCCATGAGTGGAATCACGGAATTTTCGGAGTTGGAAGGGACCTCTAGAGATCATCTAGTCCAACTCCCCTGCTGACGCAGGAATGCCTAGAGCACATTACTCAGGACTGCATCCAGGCGGGTCTTGAAAATCTCCAGAGAAGGGGACTCCACAACCTCCCTGGGCAGCCTGTGCCAGTGCTCTGTCACCCTCACCGTAAAGACGTTTTTTCTTAGGTTTGAATGGAACTTCCTGTGTTCCAGCCTGTGTCCCTTGCCCGTCATCCTGTCACTGGGAACCACTGAAAAGAGTCTGCTTCCATCTTCCTTCAATCCACCCTTTAGATACTTAGAAGCAAGAATAAGGTCTCCCCTCAGCCTTCTCTTCTCCAGGCTAAAGAGTCCCAGCTCTCTCAGCTTTTCCTCATACGGGAGGTGCTCCAATCCCCCAGTCATCTTTGTTGCTCTATGCTGGACTCTCTCCAGTAGTTCCCTGTCCCACTTGAGCTGGGGAGCCCAGAACTGGACACAGTATTCCAGTCGTGGCCTCACCAGTGCCGAGTAGAGGGGGAGAATGACCTCCCTCGACCTACTGGCCACACTCTTCCCTATGCAGCCCAGGATTCCGTTGGCCTTCCTGGCGACAAGGGCACATTGCTGGCTCATGGATAATTTCCTATCTGCCAGGACCCCCAGATCCTTCTCCTCAGAACTGCTTTCCAGCAGGTCCACCCCTAGCCTATATTGGTGCCCAGCATTCTTCCTCCCCAGGTGCAGGACCCTACACTTGCTCTTGTTGAACCTCATTAGGTTCTTCTCTGCCCAGCACTCCGGCCTGTCTGGGTCACGCTGGATGGCAGCGCGGCCCTCTGGAGTGTCAGCCACCCCTCCCAGTTTGGTATCATCAGTGAACTTGCTGAGGATACACTCTGTCCCCTCATCCAGGTCATTGATGAATATATTGAACAAGATTGGACCGAGTATTGACCCCTGAGTGGAAAGTATGTGGTTCTACTAAATATTGCAGATTTTCTATTTTATTATTAAGGCTCGAATGTTTTGCTGCCATGAGATTATGTTGTCATAATGTTGTCATGTCATACAACGTGCAATTAAAAATCTTATATCTTTAGAGGAGCACACTCTTTCTTTTACACTTTCAAAAATTTACTGCATTTTTTCAGTCACTGGGGTTGTTCTGGTTTCCATGGATGTAAACCAAAATGGAATTTGACCTAACGGGCCTTATTTATTCCTCTTAGTTTAGCGGCTTAGCTAAAGAGTGAATTTATCCTTAAATTTAGTAATGTTTGCTTTTTATATAGAGCTGAATTTTGAAAAAGTATTCCCAATAACAGCCTTTCTTTTCATCACAGCAGACAGTAGCTGAGATTTCCCTAAAAATACCAGAAATAACAACAATTTTGCTTGTTCTTGATTCAATGCATTTCAACTTTAAAACAGCTATGCCATTCTCCAAAGAAGGCTTTTTCATAATCTGATTTATAGTGATTCCGGGCACTTGCCTGAAAGCAAAAGGGGGGATGGAGGGAAGGAAACAGAGTCTAAAGGGCAAAATCAACTAGGATTCAGTTCTATTTATAAACAGGAACACTATAATAAGATGCCTTCATTGGCAGTTGTCTCCATGTTGAAATAACATTATGACCAGTTACAAGGTTTGAAATGAATTATAAAACATTCAAAGGAAATTAGCCTTTACTGGTCCATTCAACTAGATCAATTGCTACAGCATTTTATTTCTGTGGGGTCATCTATACAGTAGCTTATTCATGTAGGACTAGAGTGTTAATGACATTACCTATCATTTTTAACAAGGATGTGCCAAGATAAACTCCCACTGCATGTTACAAAATGAAAAGGAATACTAATAAAACACCCCTGTTTGGCATTCTTCACCTTTCATGTGCTACAGAAATAAAAAATTCTGAATTCACAATGCTTTTGTGAAGAAGGGAAATACCAATTCCACTATTCCAGGAAAAGGCTATAGCTGCAACTCTGTGTATTTTTAAGGTGTGATATTGTTAACACCTAGTGTATCCTTAAAACTCCCTCCCCCCCATCTATGTTGTTACCCAGCCAACAGTTCAAAAGCACAGGAAAACACAAAAATACAGAAATATAAAAGCCTTGAGAAGCTTCATACATGGCTGTCACAAAACCTCTAGAGCAACCTTCTGAAACCTAGCTAGAAAACACGAGATTATTCTTTTCTTAGAAACAAAATGATAGTGTATATAATACAGATTGTCTAAGCTGAAAATATAATTAGTACATTCAGAAATGTATGCAGTGATGATATTGTTGTTACTGCTACAATTAATATTCTGTTTTTAACCGTTTCCAAACTGCAGGTAGGCAGGGAAAATTTTCAAAGCATTGTTTTACTTTCAGAATACATTGTCTTGGTATTGTCTGGTTTCTTCCTCCTGAAAGGGCAGACGGTAGTAAAAGGCAAAAAACCTTTTTGGTTTTGGTCAGAGTGACATGTTCAAATGCTGTAGCTGCATATATGTGGTTAGTATCTTTTTGTGATGCAACAGGACAGACCAATTCAGATTACAATACCTTGCCCTTTTTCTTTTAGCAAAGGTGTAAAAACAATTAAAAGCACCTGAATTCATCTCTGCCCTAGTAACATGAGAGATTTCACATGTAGAAATCAGATGTGAGTCCAGATGGGGACTGGACACTGCCACTGTTAGACGTGGAAACAAATATCTGCACCTTCTTGCAGTTTTTTTACCCGAGATTTGTAAAGCATGACCATCTTTCTCCCTCTGTGAACTGGTTCTCGGTACACCCCATCATAAGGGTATTAGCAAGGGAAAAAATCTCCAGCATATTAAATGTTTCTATGGGTTGTGAAGTCCAGCACCCCTTTTGACAGGGGACTGAAGTGGATGCCTGGAGAAAACAGGACAGTATGTGTTTCTCCAAGTATTCTCCCAGACTCTGGCTCTCAGCAGCATAAAGACTTCTTTTAGGAAGCTGTGGGGTTTGTATATTCAGAGCCCCCAGTGGAATCCTCTTCCAAGAAGTTGCCCATAGACCTGTGTAAACTTTAAACACTTTCAGTTTCCAGGAACAAGCTGATCCACAGCTTACCTGTGCTCCCCTGTGTGAAGAACAGTCTCTCTCTCTTCATTAGGGACCTGCCTCCTCCTAGCACCACTTGAGGGCCACTGGCTCTTGTGCTGGAGCAGACAGTGAACAATGGAGGCTGCTTCTCTTCCCTGCCATTTTACAGACCTTCATCATATCCTCCTTCTCCAGACTGAAGAGATATAGTTTATTTAGTCATTCCTCACATGGAAAATGTACCGTACATGTGACCATTCTTTCTACCTTTGTCTGAAGCCTGCTGTTGCTGTTCTACCTTTCTGGAGATGGAGGAACCAACGATAATGGCCATACGAAAACGTCTCTTCTATGCTTTAGCCATTCCACGCACCAGACCTCATTGATACACAATATGACATTGTAGAAAGCTTAGACTGGGCTCACATCAGTGCAACCCCTTCTTCAGTGTTGTTGAGCTTCTGTGGGTAGCTGTCATGAGCAAAGTCAGGGCAGCAAGCACATGGATTGCTATGATCAGGTCATCATCTGGGAAAAAAGGACTAACAGATATGAGAGGAAGAAATTAATTTTTGCAAACTGATATGCAATTGAATAAAATGAATGTGAAAGAACATTATGAAATGTGAAAGAACTTCCAGGTGGTAGTGTTTCACCTTCCCTTTGCACAGATTTAAATGACTATAGGTGAGGGAAAGCGGTGAGAATGATGTGTCTGGAAATCCAGGAATCATAGACCACAGGTTTTGGTTTGGACCCACTTCTGTATAAATGCACTAAGAAGGCTGCTTTAGCTCTTAGGATATTTTGCTTGCAATTTTTTTTCTGGGATTTCTCTTCAAAGTTTGTGAAAGAAAGAAAGAAAAAAGTGTGTGGAAGAAGAAAAGGTACACAAGGCAATGATAAAGAAGAAGAGAAGATTGCTTTATACAAACTTTCAGCCTAGTGGCATAACTTGTATCATCTTGTGATTGCGAGGCTCTAAACATGAGAGCTGTTTGAATTTTCTAGTGATAAAAGTGATTAAGTGTGCACCGCATTAAAGATCTTAGATTCAAAACCAATGGAGTATGTTCTAAGTTCATTGCCAAGAAAATAGCCAGAGAAATGCAGACAGCTGTCTACCTGAGTGCCTCCCATATCAAATATATTGGCTTTGCAAATAGTGAAACATATCACACTCATGAACAAGTTGCTGAATAGGTTCATGCTGTATGAAAGTCACTAACGGACCACTTAGAAGATCACAACTACCCCAGCATTTAAAGCAATTTGTAGGAACTTTAGCTGATAAAAGAAATTTCAGTTGGCCGACTTCTATGGAAATGATGTATTCCAGTATTTCATATTGATAGAACAGAAGATTAGCTAGAATTTCATTAAATACTCCAGAGGAAATAAGTATAGATATAAAAGAATTGGGCTGCTTTCCTTGTGTATTCCATAGGCACAACTTAAAAGTGGATGCTATGTCCATGGATGCTCCTCTAGAAGAAACACATTTTGTGTATATTAAGACTTGAAAATTCTTTATTTCCCCTTAGAATACAAACATATGCAAAGCTTTTTGCCCTCTTCATGCCTAGCATGGCAAACACATTAAGCATTTGTATTCTGTAAAGGATGCAGCGTAATTTTCTAGTTGCAGCATAAAATACGACAACTCCTTGTTAGTCAGGCTGCAAGTCACACATTCAGGAAAGAAACACGTTAGCCTTTAGGGATTAATTAATGCTTCTGGTTCTAGGGTGCTAGAAGTACAGTCAGTGTAAGATGCCTAAAAAAATCTGTACCAGTCCCAGATTTTTTTCTCTAATTCCTTAGAGTTTAATAGCCTAATTCGAAGACAGATAGCAATGTAATGGGAAAGAAGAGATGTTTCACTTGTGCATCCAACATTAGTCATCTGGCTGGAACTGTCCACAGATTATGGGGGTAAAATAGGCATCTGCCTAGGATATGAAGAAGTAATGGATATGTTTCCAAATAAGAGGGGAAAGCCAATTCTCAATGCCAATGTCCACAGTCTTCCAGAGGCTGTGCAGCTTCCCCACTTCCTTTAGGCAGGGACTACTTCTACCTCCTTCAAATTTTCTCTATATACTTTATCCTGTGAGCCCCTATGCCTTCTCTCCATCTATACCTGTATGTAAAAAATAATTGATAAGAAAATGGTAAGAAAATTAAAGAACCGTCTGAATGGAACAGAAGCAAAAAAGGAATGGCATTAGGTTAAACAGTTACTGTACTGAAGCAGGAAAAGCTACAGCTGTGACAGCATAAAGCAGAGAAGAAGGAAGCCATTTGAAAGTAATCAATAACTATAAAGTGAGGAGCTGAAGAAGTCATGGAGAGAGAGAAGTATGAGGATACTTCCTATTAGGAGCTGTAGCTATAGGTACACCGGCGACAGCGACCATCCATCAACAACTTGCTAATAGGGTACAGAAACAAGAATTATTTTTTAACGTGCAACCTGTTCCAGACAAAAGGCACTTTGGGTTTCTCATTACAATATGTAACTTATGTGATAGTAGAAATAATTTGCACATGGTCAGGAAGTGTCTAAGAACTAGAACTTTATGTCCCACTCCCAAAAAAGACTGGAATCTCTGGTAGGAGACACATCTGAGGCACCATCAGTAACTGATCTGGGGATGGGGCATGCCCCTGGGGATCATTTCTGCATCGGTTTTAAATAAACCCCTCAAATGCTGGGTAGTAAACATTTCTCGTGGATGGGCATCTCTCCAGGATATGAAAGAGTTCGGCTGAAACTGCCAAGTAAATCAAACCAGGTTTATTAGCCTATAATGAATGGTATATGTGAACAGAATCAGGTGAGAAGAAAAGAATTACACAGCAAAATGGGCACCTACTGTACTGTGAGCAGCTGTATAGTTAGGGAACTTATATAAATTATAGAGTATTGCATTTCAGACAAGGCCACCAGATTTACCCAGAACAACACTGGCGAATTCAGAAGGAAATGAGAAATATTACTGTGGTGCAAAAAGCACTGCAATCCAACCTGCACAGACCTTCCCCTCGCATAGAGCTGATTGTGTTACTCATTTAGTCAGGGAATTTCAAAGTGGTAGGCCTGGTGCCACACTCCCATTGAAAGTACCTCCCTTAGAGCCCTTCGACAATACAAACCCTAACAGTTAATGCGGCTTTATTTAACAAAACCCTTTTTTTACATGTTTTTTTTTTTCCTGCTGAGTTCTGGTTGCACAATCTGGATCTGATTGTATTACAGCATCTGCTTTCAAACCTGTTTTCATAGTTGATGGAAGGAAAAGCACTAATATTACACAAATGGAAACTGCAGGTAGAGTTCTTCCATTGCCAGTTTTTAATTGGTTTGTGTTTGGCCTGAACAGGTATAATAAATACTTTACAAGAAGGAACGGGCTGGATAGCACTTTCTTGTTTGATTCACATGGTTTGATTTGGAGTTAGAGGAGACTAGAGAAAGGGCTCTGGTCAATTTTATATATATATAAATATATAAAATGAAGGTATTAAGTTTCACAGCCTGAAGAATTTAATAACTTAAATGAGATCAACAATGTAACTAAAATTAAAAGAACCATGAAAATTACCCAAAACCTAAAGAGGTGCAAGAAAGCAATAGAGAAATGCTATATCTCAATATGTTTCTGTCTTTTTGATGAACAGTTCAGAGCTCTGACAATCTAAACAAATGGAGTACGTTAAACAAAGAAGCAGCAGAGTTAAACCAGCTGTTGGGTTTGTGTGTTCCCAAACTACTCAGGCATGTTGCTTTTGTAGATGATCATAGCATCAACATTCACACACGAATGACATGGGTGCTTTTACTCTTTTTTACAGAAGACCTGTGTGCAAACTGGGAATTTTTCAGTCTTTCTGTGAAATAGACATTGTTATGAGGTGTCTTAGCTTTATCCAGTCCTTGGGTGCCAAAAGGGAATTATTTAGCTATTAGGAGTCTCCTCCAGCAGGTAAGCAGCCCAGTACATGTGTGTTGCATCGTCAATAGGCCATGACCAGGAGATATGCATTCCTCTGAATCCCAAAGGTAGTTCTCCCATTCATCTCAGCCTATGAAATGTCCTAGCCAGAGATACAGCTGCACACAAAAATGAAGGCAAAACGTAATTATAGTCCTTGATACACTAGGGAGTGACAGAAGGTTGCAGGGCCTGTCAGCCTTCTTTGGTGAGCCTACAAACGCTGTGGTGCTCGACAGCCCTGCTCGCTGCACGAGGCTGAGAGCAAATCCCAAGGTGCCGCACAGCCTGCCCGGCTCTGCTCTTGAAGGGCATATTCTGCCATGCCAGCAGGCACTCAGCGCCCATCTGCCCTAGGAAATGCTCAGTGCCTTGCCACAGCGTCCCCCAGAAAGCAAGTCATCAAGTCTCATGTAAATAATATATCTGGAGATTACTTTTATAGAAGAAATCAGTTTTGATTAAACTGGATTTTTGCTGTATGATGTATTAATTCACAGAGGGATTCCATTTTTTCTTAAAATTTTTACTCTTTGTACTTCATGTTCTTCAAAGGTCACCTTACAGAAATATTTTGGTGCTCTGTTATCAATGATGTAACCCTCTTTTTCTGGGTCACTTTAATGAAGCTTAATGAGAATTTCTCTTCACCTATATCTGACCACTCAAAGCCGTCTATCTGTATTTATTGTTCAACTTATTTTGGCATGCAGAATTTACATGGAAAGAAGGAGGTTCTTGCTTTTTTTTTTTCCTCTCTCCTAAATCACAAAGCCACTATTAAACTGCAAAAGGTTAATGAAGTCCAGACTTGTCTGTCAGATTCCAAAGTGGGAAAAATGTCAATTGCTGTTACTTAAAAATGTCATTAGCACATCTGTTTAATTATGTATGAGGGACATGGTTATCAGAGAGCCTCTGGCTGCCATAATGTGAGCAAAGGAAAATTTTTAAGAGTGAGGCTGCAAGTCCCTGACTAACCCCCTGTGCCCTCTTGCTGCCCCACTTGTGTGTACGCACATGAACACACGTATATACATAATCATCTTTATTGACGAGTCTGATTTAGGAAGGTATACATAGAGAAAGTGAAAAAAAATATATATTTATAATGCAATAATGAAATAACAAAGAGCAATGAACTGAAGAGTGCACAAAAGAGAAAAAGAGAAAGAAATCCAAGGAGGACCAATTCTCAACAGAAAATGTGAGGAGCGGAGTTTGGTTATTCTCTTCTGCAGCTCCTGAACTTCACCTGCCTAAAACTGGGGCTGACAGATGCCAGACCCTTACCCTGAGCATGATGAATGTGTAAAACTTTCTGACTGCTGTGGGAGCTGCCTGGGTCAGGTCCTTCCATTGCCAGCCTCTGGGGACCCTAGTGCTCAGGAGGGACACAAGAGAATCATACAAAAATGGCACTGCACAACACAGGGATTTATAACCATGCTTTATGGTTGGTCATTTATGAGAAATGTCAGGTGTGTTTGGAAAAGGGCTGTTCAAAGCTCATGGCTGGAAATGGCAATTCCTTACTATTTTGCGTCTGCTCACAGAACATAATGTGGGAACTATGAATCCACTGGGACTAAAGCAGAGAAATATCTACCTGCTTGATCCAGCTAATGCTCCTTCAGATTTATCCACCTCGATACACATGGGCGGTCAGTACTGTTTCCATGCAAGACTGCTCACCGTGCATAGCAGCATTAGGCTTGCAGCTATTGATGGGTGTTTCTGTAGAGGCTTGAACGTCTTACATTTGCCCAAAGCAGGAAGGCTACATTTCTGACTGGAATGACATTTTGCCAGCAGACAGGTTTTGTTTTTAGAAGTTTAGTTTCCTTAGCATAGGAAAACCAGCGACTTCACATAACAAGACAAGACCACAGAAAAAGGTCTTTGGAAAGAAATTGAATTATTCAACATTTTCAGGCTTCAGAAGGCTTCAGTGCTTTTTAAAGATATTCCTCTGCTACTTTTCAGCTTCTCATTACTACGCGGCTCCCCTCGCTGTATGAGGTGGAACAGTAGCAATTCCTTGCTTTGCTGGAGCCTGGGTTGGTTAACTTCCTAGATTCACTGGAAAACATGGTTTACCTCCTGTATCTAAGCAAGGCTTGCAGACTTTAAAATGTATTAAGTAAGGAACTGCCTGTAGAAGTATTTCTTGTCAAATGTCAGATTTGAATCCTGAATCTGACTTCTGTCCAAGCTTCAGATGATGTTTCCCAGTATAACTCTGGTTTTGGTTGCTTTTACTTTTACTAAACTTAAAAGATACACAATGAATAAGGCTGAAAACACAAACCACCTAGCCTGGATACAGCTAAGCAGGATGGCTTGACAGGATTTTTTGTATTGTGACATTTGTGTAGAATTGTGGCTACTGCTTGGGGCTGTAGCTCCTCTCAGCTCCGTGAGTCACGGTGATGCTGCTGCCGGTACAGGGGAGCTCTCTCACTGCAGCCCGCTTTTGCGCTATAGTTTACACACATTCCTAATGTATTTTCTGGAATGGGCAACAGGCGCTGATCTGCTGCAAGGGTAGCCCATCTGTAGCCCTTGCTTGCAGATGGTGCAAGTGTAACTCCTGTGCCACGGCTGTGCTGGTGCAGAGCTGCCTGCGCCGCTCTGAGCCCTGCCTGGGGGCCACAGCGCACCAGCCTGGCTGCGCAGGGGGACTTAATCCCTCGCCAGCATCCCTTAGCAGGGCATCCTCTGCCCCTGGGGTATCTCTAGTCCAGACAGCCCACATTAGGGTGCCAAATGCCCTCTAGGGTTAGGAAAGTTGGCTACAAGTACGGGGTAGAGAGAACAATGTTCCCAGTGAGTTATAATTTTTACTTAAGCTACTAGAATCACCTACAGTCATTTTTTTAAAGAGTCCATATTGAAATAGCTCAAAAGGTAGTCTGCTTTATGGAGGAGAGGATGAGGGGGCTGTTTTCCAAAGACTGTTATTTCCTTTTACCTCACTGAAGAATGATCACAGAAATCTACTTTCTCTTTGTAATTTCTCTGTTTCAGAAAACCTGGGTGACTATAGGGTCAGGCTATTCTTCAGTGACAGCTGGCTTCCTGGATCACCATGTGACACCACCTGGCCCATTTTATGCTAGTGATCAGAAACCCTGAAGAGGGTAATAGGAGTTGACCATCGGAACATTTTCAGTGTAACTGAAGAGAGCCATTACAGCTTTGCTATTGAATATACTCATCTTGTCTCACTGGGTATGCTATGAAAATACATATTGGTTTGCTTTTTTCTGTTCCAGGTACCAACACTTCCCCTTTTTTGGTTAGATTTTTCTAAGGAGAAATTTTATGGTATAGGATAGCATAGTGTACTAGTGTTAGTATAATATTAATTTAAAGGCCTCTGTTTCTCAACTCTTCCTACACAGCATATCTTTACCAAAATTTGTATTTTGCACTTGTGCAAAATCAGTATTTTGTCTCCTGAAGCAAATTTGATGGTGTGTCTCTAAGTGAGTATTCTCCTTGGGCAGAATGTTGGAATCTATGAAGCCCTATATTTCCATGAGATTAATACTTGAATCTTTGTTAAAGTGGGTTTGCAGTCTGGAAGATCAATATAGGGAACAGATAAATGTCTTAGGCAAAGGTGGAAAGAACAGCAGTTGCCTGAAAACCAGATTTCAGCAAAGAGAATACGGGTAATAAACACCAAATTCTCGTTCCTCCCTTTCACTAATACAGTATTATGCACTGCTCAATAGCAAATCTCCCAGACTTACTTAAAAAACAGCATAGATTTGGATGTGGTGACAACATTTAAAATGAATTATATGCCATTAGGTAAAAGTACTAGTTCAGGCTTTCAGTGTTTCAAGGTTTTATTCCTTGTCTTCTCTAGAGAAGTTCAATTGTTAATGTGATTGCACATTGAGGAGAGAAATTACGACTCGTGTTATTCTCATTGTTCTGTTTGTTCTCACCTCTTGTATTTTCTGGGAAATCTACATCACACGATAACGCAGCAGCTCCTTTTTAATAAGAAACAGTCCTTTTGAGATTCCATTGTCAAAGCATACAAAGGACTGGTGTGCTAAGAGTTCTTCTCTTTCCATCTCCAGTTGCTATATTTGTCTTCTTGAGTCCTTCGGATATCAACGTACTAGAAGTAAAAAATTATAGAAACAGGCTTTTCACTTTATCAGCTCAACCGGTGTATGATGACATGCATAGGTTGGGTGTGAGTCCTTTTCTTTCTGTCAATGCTCCTGTTTGGGGAAGAAAATGTTCCTGCTTTGGGTAATAACTATTTTGAGCTCTGGCACAGAACTGAGATTCTTAAGAGATCATTTATATTACAAAGGCTCACTCTGTACTTCCTCAGTGCTTGGAGGCACATTTCAGCTTCCAAACCAAAATCTTTTAATAGTTTTTGAAAACAAAGTTTTAAACTAAAAATAAATATATAAAAGCAAAATTAATATACCATTCTGTCTGAAACAGAAAGAAAGTTGGTCCATCCTTCTCTATTTTTCAAACTGTTCTCTGAAATACGTTTGACTCTCACACAGTGTCTGTGTAAAAGGGATTGTATTTCTTAAAGCCAAATGGGAAAATGATTCATAACATCCTATTCACGATGACAACTGGGCTGATGGTCTAGCTAACTACATATCTATTTCCAAATGTACTAAATTTAAATGGATGTAATCATAGTATTTAGTACATACGTGATGTTGCATGATGGCTAGACAGATTAGATGCATTCTTGACATAGAAAAGTCTAGCACATGGGGCTGGGTTTATTCGGACATTTTAGACCTCCTATCATTCAGCCTTTTTGCATTGACATTCAGTCCACTTTCTCAATGAGTCCAATGAAAAATTCACTCAAAAATCAAGGGTGCGATACAGTATACATCTCTTCATATTATGAAAGGGCTTTCTGTTCTATTGCCCAAAAGCAGGATTTTGATCCTCAGTATTGGTTTGGTAAATTTTCAAGTATTCTATTTGACCTTCCATGAAAGATGATGTATTGCTCTGTTCGAGTTGATATGTTATCAAGGTGGAAGTCTGTTTGTCCTTCTTAAATAACCAAAGGAAAGAATGAACCTCCTGTATTACAGATAAATATAGTTCAATGGAACAAAAATAGGAGGAAGGAAATCAGTTTGGAAGTATTTTAAGACATCCTTTCTCTTCTGTTGTTAAGTGTTTGATTCCCATTATTTTAATTGACTTAAATAATTGATGTGTATCCAGTTTGATGCTTTGAATTATGTTTTTCAAGTTCTTTCTTCATGCTCTCACGTACTTTCAGTTTTTGAGAAAGGCACTTGACTAGACCAGTGAGTACCCTGTTCCCAGTGAACTATGTGAGCAACGCTTGCAGCCCTGCTGCTCTGCAAGATGTGACTGAAGATACAAGAAGGCAAAAGCAAGAACAACACAAGAAAAAGGAGAATACACCACCCCACAGCTATTAAGCTATTACATACTGTCCTGAGGAGAGGTGCTTGGGGAGGAAGCTGAGATGCTACAGGAGCCCTTTCATAAGTGAATCAATGAGTGATGGATAACTTGTCTCCAAGCTATATTTAGGGAAAGTGTACAGATGAGCTTAGCAAAAATATTTGGAGAAGCAAATTTAGCCCCTCTATTTAAACTGAATGATCACTTCATAGGTTTGATTTTGCCCTCCTGTATTCTGGTCAATAGCTCCTTACTTTAAGTATCCCATGAGGTTCAAGGGGACTGGAGCTCTGTGTGAACCCAGATGGTCCAAGCAGCTCTGTCTAACAGATGGCAAGTGAAATGCCATCTACCATTTTGTATTTTTGCATGCAAATAGTCAGAATCACTTTGCCAATCAGGAGACAGCTACTAGTAGTAATATTTAGATGTTATGCAACAAATTTAAAACAAGGAATTGCTTTTGTCTTTTTGTATCAACATACACCTGTGACCATTTCTCAGGAGTGTTTTAAATAACACAAAAACTGTGTGTTCTTCTGGGCAAGTCTTTCCTACTGTTTTCTTTTTCTGCACCTATTGTCTAAGTAGCTCCTACCCACTATTCTCGTGCATCTCTTGCACGTGTGCAAGCCAGGTAACTGCTGGGGCAAACCAGCACATTAGATGCCTGCAGATCCTACTAGAGCAGGCTCTGTGCTTCCAGCTGAACCAGAGTGAAAGAGGTGTGAATTATGTTTCTAATGTTATTACTTTATTGAATTCCACTTGGGAGCTGTCTGTCAGAGCAAGACCGCCTGAACGACTGCAGAGGCTTCATGATCCTGGCTGATCTGAGCACCTATGCAAAGCGTCTGCCCAAGGAGGTGGGAAACTGAAATGGTATCAGTTAAAGAAATGTACTGCTGGTATGCACAAGGCATTGTAAAACCCGTGTCTTAGAAATTCGTTAGTGAGTCAAAGTCACGGCAGGAGGGAAGTGACAGTAGTTGTTCAGGCTACAGCACTGAACTGTCATAAATTGGTCTAGAAAAACTGGTCTGTTTTTCTCTCTCTATTTCTGTCTTGTGCATCCGTGTGGGATTCCCTCCCACACACACAGTCCTTGCTGCTGGTGGCGGCGAGGTAGGAAACACAAGTGGAGACACCTTTGTGTGAGAGAGGAATGCAGCTGTAGATGTGTCACTGCCGAACCATCTGCACATGACTCATAACTGCTTAACTTGGGGGAAGTTTGGAAAGAAAACTCTTGGTACAATTAATAAATAAATGGCTTTTCTTTTTATATTACTCCTCTCATTATTTGGGTGCTCCACAGTTCTGCTTATTCTACGTTTCAGGGGAAAAAGTATGCTGAGGGGATTTTCCCTACTGAAGACAGCAATTTTGCATGAAGTCATTTGAATGAAAAAGTCCCATTTTTTTAGGATTTTGATATATGGTGGTTTTGCCTTCCAGTGATAATTTGCAGGTATCTGGAATTGTTTCTTTCTCAGTTTTGGACCATTTTATGAAATTAATTAAATGTAAAAGGTCACCTGGATCATGAAGCCATCATCTAGCATTTCAGATATACAAATTCTAAAAATATTTTAGAAATATGTTTGGTGGTTTAGTTTTGGGGTTTTTTTTGGTTGGTTGGTTGCTTGCTTGGTTTTTTTAAGTTTCAGCACAGGTGTAGTGCAGCTAGACGCTTTGCAGATGCCTCTATGGTATTTGGCAAGGTACCTAAACACTGGCCAGTGCAAATCCATTTTTTAAGATGACTGGGTCCTTAGAGCACAGGATGCTAGTTAGCTCACAGTGTATGGCTGTTAACTGTGGACACATATTTCTAGGGGAATAGGAAAAGACTACAGGGGAAAAATATTTTCTTGTAGCGCATGTGCTCCAAATCCAGTGGGTGGGACTGTAAAATACCTGGATCTCATCTGAGTATTGATATCAGGCCAAGATGACTATGTGGGACCATGACAGAGCAATGTAACACTTCACACTGTTTCTCAAGTCTGAAGGACTGACCTGTGTTCACCTGCTTTCTTTAAGTAAGTCCCACCAACGTCTACTTTGTCCTGCTGTTAGGATGGTCCATCTGTGATACTAGCTCATGCACCAGTAACAGAGAAAATGTAGCTGTACACCTGTGCATCAGGTGAACGTGAACTCTTCTGCATCATCTACATGAATAAAATGTGACATATCCCATCTCAAGTTAGATACGTCCTTGAAACATTAAGGTCAGTAGCAATATTGCTTTGTGCCTCATGTATGATCAGTGGAGAGGAACAATCATCTGCAGGAGGCCGCTCTGGTCTTCACGTCTGAATGCCCTGCAGAAATACTTGTCTGTCTCCCTTGCCAGGCTTTTCATTGCCAGTAATTTAGGTACTCCTTTCAGGAGATGTTACTTCAAGAATTTGGAGGCCAACAGGATCACAAAACTTGAGGCAGTGTTGCAAGTGGGAATGCCAGCAAAAGCTGTCTGCAGTGCTTTCTGAAATATTCAGTATATTTTCAGTGGCTGATGTCTGAGAACTGCAAATGTTGATTTCTAAATGGCAGAAAAAGAATCAAATAACCCTGTATTTCAAATAAGGTGTTGTTCTCTTCCCTTAAAAAGTCCTTTCACACTGTTCTTTTTCTGACTTCACTGGAAACAATCATCTGAGGTTCTTCAGTAGAGGAATGAGAAGAATGGAGTGCTAACTAACACTTTTAAATGAAGGTATGCTAGATACCTGCTTCCCTCAGTGATTCAATTGCGGCTGTAAGAGAACACTCAGGAGACATTAGTTTCTCTGTACATCACTTTCATACTACAGTATGTTACTGCATGTGATAGGTCACTTGAATAAATGGGAGTTTCTCTAAAGACCTGTTCTCAAATGATTAATAGGAAGGTATTAACAGTTTCTTTGGCACATTACACTGCTTGCTATGTGCTTCTCATGTTGCATATGTTAGGGAGCTGCTGAATCCATTAAGCTGGTAGAGGTGAAGCTGCCACAGCTCCATGTCCTCATGTCCAACCAGTAATAGGGCTGAGCACATATTCCCAGTAGGCGCACACGCATACACCACACATATGCGTATGTACACAGCCAGCCACACAAAGAACTCGAACAGAAACACTGAGCACTCAGAGACAAACAGCACCAATGGCCTCAGCCTGCTCCCCTCTCTGGCTGAGCAGGATAGAGGTCCACTAGTAAGAACATATACATACATATGTGCAAGGTGGGTCCTCCAGCAGCTGGACTCAGACACTCAGTCTGCCCAGCAACTGCCCCTCTATCCAAGTCTTCCCAGTTGCTGGCAACTGGACCTACGAGCTCCTGAGGCTGCAGCCCCGCTCCAGTTGCTGGTACAGACTGTCACACACACACACACACACACGCGCAGAGTCTGAGTCTGGCCCCATTTATTCTTTTATTCCTCTGTTTTCCTGCTCATTCCTCCCTAAATCAGCTTCATCTCTCCCTTTCCCCACCTTTGGTTCCTCCTGTAACCAGCCCATAAGAAGCCTTGTGCAATTCCAAAATGCTCTTCCCAACATCTCATAAAATGTCCCGCACCCCCAGGTCTCTCATAACCCCCCACAGTCATTAGGTGCTCTGGAGAGCCTTTTGTTTGACGGCTGCTGCTGGGTGTTCCCCCGGTCCGTGGGGCTGAGGTGCCCCTGGGACAACCTTGGGGGGGATCAGGCAGGGGGGACCTTTCTCTGACCTGGATCTTGGTGCTTCTCCGTGTGCCCACGTGCCTCTGGGTTCCTCTGTGTGTGTGGAGGTGGGCCTTTAATCACATAAGCTAGCAGAAGGCAAACAAAAAAATTCACTACGGTAAGTGGAAAACATGAAGTGGCAGCTTTCTCGTGGAAGACATCCCAAACTTGCCATGAATTTGGGAAACCACATCTCACCTGTTCTGGTTACCCACATTTCCAAAGGAGAACGTGCAGCCACATACAGCAGCCACGTACAGCAGCCATGTACAGTCTTGGAGGTGCCAGAAGCTGGGAATGGCCATGGCTGCGGCCACGTCCCCCAAAAGCCATGCAGGCCCCTGTCTCCTGCCCTGCATCCCTATGCACGGGGGTCTGCCAGGCCCTGTGTTCCCGGGATGGGTGGCAGGGCAGCATGTGAGAGACAGGCACTGGGCCAAAGGAGGCTGAAGAAAAAGTTTCAGTGATCAGAGTGTGAGATATGATGGGTCTTCAAGCCTGATGGCGCATCCTCACATATGTTGTCATCCATGTTCATTAAGTAATCGGCTGCCGACCTCTTTTTAGCTCCCATTTATTTGGTCTTCACTCTGGTGGGGATTTCAATATATGGAGTTGCATAGACCATGCTAAGCAGAACTGATCAAATAATGAAAAAATGGCTTGGGAGACTGTTCACTGAACAAGAATCTGATTAGCCTGTATCTGCCCTCTTATTATTCATTGCTTATATATGCTTCAACAACTGAAAATGTGGTGCATATAAATATTTTAAGAAAGGAAATTTCAGGCTTTTACTCGTGACTACTAACATCAAGGAATTATTCTGTCATTCATCTTTTGTTGAGGCAGAAGCAAGTTTTTTTTTAACAACAGGTTTTTGTAACGATACCTATTGCTGCCAGTGCTGAAGCTCTGCCCGTGTCAGAAGCGTTATCTTTTCTTTCAATTCCGGTGCATGAGATCCATCCAGAAAAGGAAAGCCACTTTCCAGCATTGCCAGATGAAACACTTGCAGTCATACCTCCAGTGATAAGGCAACATCAAGTGACTTTTTAAGTGACTTTTTTTCAAGTGACTTTTAAAGTGACAAAGCAGAATTGCTTTGATTAAATCCGGCTTTGATTAAGTACTTGAATAGTTGCTATGATCAATTTATGAATAATCCAAGGATCAAAGAGAATCACGAATATGATTGGTCTAACCCTTCCAAGTAATGAATATATTGGTATAAAGCAGGATCCGGAACAACTTGTGAACAGAGAAGAGTGTTAAATCTGTCAGTTAACTGGTCATAGTGAGTAACGTGACCAGCTCCAGTAACAGAGGAGAAGAGACAGAGCTCTTTCAAAACAGAAAGCTCCTCTTTTTCTGCAAGATCAGACAGACATCTAAGAGAGTTATATTAAAAAACATAGTTGAAACAGCCTCGTGAAGAATATATCAGTACTGCCAGCAACACTGGCAGCTGATGGGAATCACTGAGCAGAGGTCAGAAGGACACAGCTGTGCTCCAGCAGAGTTCCGCAGGGCAGAGCTGCCAGGGGAGCCTTCCTGAACAGTCCCATGGTGGCTCTGGCAGGTCTCGGGGCTGCCCCTGAGCCCGGGGCAGTGTAACGCAAGGCTTTTGGAGCTTCGCTTGGGTTCACCTGGGCTTCATTCACCCTTACTCTGGGTTCACCTGGGCTTACTCAGTGGGCTCGCTCTTCTCCATGCTCTTCCTCCGGTCTTAGTTGACTTTCAGGGGTAATGATTAATAATGAAACTAGTATGTTAAGGACTGAATTTCCTTCTACAAACACCTCAGACATTTCCATTGCTGTGACAGCACAGGACACCCAGTGCAGTAGGCAGATGAGAAAATCACGGACAAAGCACAGTGTGTGGGACACAGGCAGAGGTGAGGGATTTCTAACTTCTGAGTTCATTTTCAAATGGGTCAGTGTGTCTGGACTATCTACAAACAAGGTTGTTAAAACTTCATAATTTTTGAAAAAAAAAACCCTTCTCACTCTAACAGGAAACATACAACCAACTAAAGCATGAAAACGCAACACCAATACTGTATAAATCATCCTAAAGACACAACAAAAACCCCAACTCAAACCCTCCCCAAAGCAAGTTTTACCCCAGAAAGGGAGGAGAGCCAGAGACACCATGAAGGCCATTAGGGCATAGTTTCTGGCATGTGCAAGCATGCAAATAACAAGCTCATGAGGTCTGAAGTTGCCAGCAGGTATCTCTGGATGACATCAGACACCACCGAATGCATAATACTTCCGGATGAAAGCGTGTAACTACAGAAGAAATATGTTCCAAGATAGATCCCTGGCAGGACTTTGAAATTACTTAGCACTGGAAACGTTCTAAGTATTTAGTCACTGAAACAAAAGCCTCAGGTCAGATGTCTAAAATGCCTTTGGGAGGTGCAACCGTATGAGGTTAGGAAGCAAAAGTAAATCACTGGTCAGCAGATATAAACAGGTCGCTTTGGACCACGCCAGGACAGTTTTACTGCTTGATTACAGACCTGGGATGAGTTCTTTTTTTTTTTTTTATTGTAGGTTTTGTCTTTTCGAGCTTTAGGTTCAAAGATTGCAATCGGAGCTTTGTCAGAGCTGAAAAGCCTTCTTGAAAAAATACAGGCAAAGTTCCTGTTTCCAGAGACTATGAGAATCAGTATCTATTTTATTCCTGTAAGATTTTTTTGCGTCTCTGAACTGTTAGTTAGTTAGTCACACCTCCCAACCAAGGCTAATTGTACCCTGACAAAGTTTTTCATTAAAGGGAAGGATAAATGGCTCCTTAGCCTCCTGTTTGTCTCCGCAGATGTAGCCAACCTGCTTTTCACTAGGCTTTTTACAGACTTCCACCAGGGTCTTTTGGCTGCTATTGTAGCTCTTCTCCTAATGAATTCTTGCCCTGCGCTTGGGCCATGTATTTACAAACAGTCTCATTTTGCTTAGTGGCAGTCCCTTCCCCTCAATTAAAATGTGTGAAACTGCTGAGCGTAAAGCGCTGCTGAATTTGTGCTACTTTTTAGTAATTCTTGGCAGAAGGAGAATGCAAGAGTTAGGAGAACTGATGTATTATTTCCTTCAAATCTTAAAACAATTAGGATTGCTTTGACTTGCTGATACATTGAAAACTACGAGAAAAGGAGCACAAGACGGTGTGGTTAAGAGCCTGCTAATGATTTCTGATGTAAGCGAACAACCAGCCTCCGTGGGATGGGGGACCGCTGGGGGAGCAGCAGAGTGCAGGGAGCTCTGCTCCTTCTGCAAGCATCTGTGGGAAGAATCCCTAGAAGGAGGTCCGAGGACATGGACAAAACAAGGAGCTATTGCTCAAGAATCGCCCCGGAGTTACCCTTCCACACCAATAACACCACCGACATTGTGGTGGTTCTGCGGCTCCTCTCCTGCCCCTCTCGTTCACATTGTCCGGGTAGCTGCGATCTCGCTTGCAAGTGTAACCTGGCCTGCACAAGAGAGGAAATCAATGATGCTGGGATATGATGCCTCATGGCATTGCACTGCATGTTGCTTTTATATCAAAAAAAAAAAAAAGCATCATACCCTTAACTCAGCGTGGTTCAAAACCTGAGAGTAGTTACAGCCTGCTTTTCCAGTCAGAAAACTAGAATGAAAAAAGTGAACAAAAAAGACCTCCCAGACTTCAGTAGCAGGTATAGGACTTTTTTTTCCAGACACAGGAAGAAACAGATATGACTGGGTTTGGTATGCTGGGACTTCAGAAGTCCCCCACACAAAAACATGCTAGTTCTGTATGTGAGATTTCATCCAACTTGCATTTGCTTGCTCTAGGACCTTCAGCCCCATTCAGCTTTAGAACTGTGCCTCCTCCCTCCCTTCCCAGTCCCCCCTGCATAAACACTGCGAGGAGCCCGAGGAACACGGGAACACAGCTATTTTTGTGTTCATAGAGACACAACGCCTCGTTCCATTTAGGTAAGGCAGAATTAAGAACGTGCTGACATATGCACATCACAGCAACTGCCTTCTCTGTGTGATCCCAACGTCTCTCTTAGCAATTTTTGACCTTCAAAGGTTTAGGCGCTTTTATCAGATTAAGAATTATCCCCACCCAATGAAGGATTTACAGTAGGAAAGGTTTATTGGAGCACAGACATAGTTGCTGTGAGTTTGCCATATGTTATGATACGTTGCTCACCCGCTGCATCAGGCCAGCTCTAACCAGTTATCCATGTTTACCATTATGTGACTTTCATCTTCTATCTCTGTTTGAAGACAGTGATCTTGAATATAATTTTTTTTTCCCAATTAAAAAATAAGCTTGCATGACAAAACATTAAAACCATACCTTAAAACTACGTGCAGATTCACTAATAGGACTCACATTTTTAATAGGACTCACAATGACTTTCAGGAGTTGCGATTAGGATGCCTGAGACCCATTTCAGCCTCTGTGCCAGTTGCTCTTGCAGCCCTTTGGGGACTCTGTACCACCCTTGGTTTCCAATTCACTTTGAAAGATTATTTCTGCAGTTGCAAGTCCATATCAAACAATAAATTGCAATTGCCTTCTTCAGAGCACAGCTCAAACAAGTCTTCTTTCCTTTGCAAATTTGCAGCACCTTTCCCTTGCAACTTTGCCTCTTCGCCTCTGCTGATAACCAGGATGGTAATGTGATTCCAGATGTGTTTTGAAGTCTGCTGATCAGGCTTGACTTTGCCTCTCTGACTCTGTTTTGTATTTCTTTGCAACACTTTGGTCAGTGTAACCAACCGACTAAATTGTGAAAACAGAGTGAGGTCTGTGCTGGAAAAGCGCAGAGCCCCACAAACTTTGGTCCAGCAGTATTCATAGCAACAAGCCTTATTACTGAATATAAATGAATGTCATGAGAGTAAATTACATTATCTTTTTGCTGAGGTTTTTTTTGGAGATACTTCCTTAGTGATCCTATTTTACCTACACTCTGAGGATGCTGATGTCTGAAACTAGATAAATATCCTATCCAATGCACTTTTCTTTGTAATTAATCTGTATAAACATGCTGGAGTCAAAGCAATCTCTGGTTGCTCCTAACTGCGCAGTCCTGCCACATTTGTATTAGCTTCAGTTCTAACATCCTTTTTTTTTTTACAGCTGTGTGAGAAGAATTAGATGAGTTTCTGAGAGAGGGAGATTGGGAATTAGGGATTTAAAATTTTAATTAATCCAGTTCGAATATAGAGCAGAGCTGCAGAAAAAGCAAAACACATTCTTATTTCTGCGACACAAAAAATGAGGAACAGAAATACTAATTTAGGTAGGGCATTACATTGGGAAAGAAAATGGAAACTATTGATTTGCTAATAATATTTTTGCCTTAGGAATGTTTTGAACGTAGAGCGCAATTACATACCTACCATTTCAGTTCGGTACCATCTTCTTCACTAATATGAATGCATCTAAATGAAATGAAAGCACAACGGTAACAAATATAAGATTTGTTCACTATGTCTGAGTGCTATATTTGCTGTCAACACAGCAACTCTGAGAAAGTCGAACCATGACTTAATGGGTGGCATCTTGGATGAAGGATAGTAACAGCCAAAATAAAGACATCCAAAACCCAGTGTGCAGTGCATACTCACAGCAGCATGACTGCTATGTTATATACCTAGAATGCTCTGTCTACTTGACTGAAATGGGCTGAAATTCCTTGCTAACTTGGGAGCTAGCAACATGTAAAACCATTTTTTGTTATTATTTCTTTTTTTGGATGATAAAATATAAGACAAATTATGTGAGCTGGCTTTGTAAATGAAAAAAATAAAGAAGTCAGCATGAGAAAATCCTAACTGTTTAACAAATTACTTGAAACATGCAGACATCTGTAAAATGCAGTCTCTTCTATGGTCAGAGAGGTTTGAAAATACGCACAGTTAGAATGATATCAGCAAGAAGGAAAGTGGACATAGATTCAAATATATCTAAACTGGCCTAATTGATTTAGCAGAAATGTATTTGATTCTTCATTACCTTGCACATTTTCCTTATCTATCTGTCTATCTCTCTACCCATCACATGAGCTAACCATTGAGACTCTCAGCATTTTCAGTCTACTGGTCCTCACATCATCCAATGACACCTCATGTCAGAAAAATAACATCAGAAAAATAACATTGCCTTTATGTAGGACAATCCTCCAGGCTCAAACACACGATCAACTTAATTTGGTTTACAGAGCTATCATGTGTCAGCTCAGCTCTAGTAGCTGACTGTGCCTAAACTTTTAACTTCCAGAAAACTCAAGGTAAGAAGTACACGCTTAAACCCTGTGTGGGGAGACAGATACTCTGTGTTGAGTGGAGAAGAAAAGTTCTTCACGTACTAACATACACACTTGAAAGACCACATACAGTAAAAATTTCAAAATTTGTATCCCCAAGGAATATTTCCAATATTCCTGGAAATTCCTTCCAAACTGGTTCAGGTTCCATAAAGGTGCTGGGTGCTAAGCTGACCATGGCACTCTAAAGCTCTTGGTAATGTAGGAATCAGCCTGGTGTCTTAAGGTGAGTTTGCTAGGTTCTGTCAGACATCAGCGGTGGCAGCCTTTTGCATGGTGGCAGCCTTCTGCATGATGTCAGCCTTTTGCCTGATGTCAGTCTTTTGCCTATTAGAGTACTCATCGGGACATGGGACACTTCAGTTCTTAGACAGTCACAGCGTGGAGGCAAAAGCAGTGGAGTTTATTAAATTCTTGTTGATCTTGGATGTTGGGCATCTAGGAGTGGCAGATTCATGCAGGCAAAATGGAAGGAAATTACTCTGTAGCTTAGACAAGGCCAATAGGGTTTCACTCCCTTCTGCCTTAATTACTTCTACTTTCAATTTTGTGGGGAAAATTGTCACTTGTAATGATTAAAATGCTCTATTCTGTTTTTTTCTATTCCTTATACTGCCCTCATCAGCACTGTGTCTGAGCGACAGAAGTGCATCACTCAGAATAGCCACTGCCAGTCACATGCAGTTCCTTTTCACCCAGCTGGTCCCTAAGGAAGAACTTTTTGCCGTATCATGTTTTATTCTACAGTGCTCTTCCGTCGAACATGCACTTATCCAAGTTCCCCGACTGGAGCCTTTCTAAATGCTCAAGTCCCTCTTAGACAGTTTGGTGTATACCAAAGTCATGGGATAAATAGCAACTATAAAAGTGCTGCCATTCAAAATGTCAGCACATTGATATGCACGGATGTCTACCTGACAGGCAGGTACTAACAGCTCCCACTCTCTAAAAGATGGCACACGGGATAACAAGGAGCTGAACTGGCCCTGGAGTAGGCATTTGGACTGGTTGATTCCAGTTGCCTATAGGAGCACCAGAGGCAACCCAGGAGTTACACCAATGCTGGCACTCCAGCTCTGCTGCCATCTGATCCCAGGAGGTTACCATTTTTCTGAAAGTGGTGGTGAATGACAGCCTCAGTGGCTCAATTACTGAAATGAAACAGAGTATCTTTGTCTTATGTGCTTGTGCATGAAAAGTTTGCTGTTCTTCAGTCTTCTGTTTACAGTAATTAGCTAGATAATTTCTAATTCAGTGCCTATAATTTGCAGCAATTATCACTCCTGAATCTCTATTATTGCTAGCCTGTTTGGCTGGTGATGATTGAATCAGTACCTTTAGATTAATTAATGAAATACTAAAACTAATCTATATAATAATAAGTTATCTAAAGAGCCTTTTATAGGAATAAAAAAATTGCAGAGGCTCCGACTTCAAGGTTGATTCGCACGGTGGGGAGAAAGGACTGCAGAGGGCAGCAGCCACAGCAAGGAAGGTCAGTGGGGTTGGTGAAAGGCAGTGAAACCGAGTTTCACAGTGATTCAGTCAGGCTGTGAAACGGGCAGTACGCACCGGGACAGAAACCATGGGCTGCCTTTGCCAAAGCATATATATAAAGACCCCCATCTAGGTTTCAGCCCAGGGACAAGTTTAAGCTGATACCAGCTGCAGAGGGGGAGGTGAGGAGCTGTTAAAAGACTTCCTGCCTTTCCTGGCAGCGGGGACATCTGCAGGCTGACAGACCCCTTCTTATAACATAGGGCACCTATAATAATTAAGAAGTCACTGTATGGATGAAGACTGTTAAGTGTAGGCTATACAGGACCTATACCTTCAGGGCCTCCTTAGATTTTTAATATGCACCAAAAGCCACCTGGTCAATCGAGCGAATGTTTCACTCCAGTGAGATTTCCAGCGTGTTAATGTTAGGATGTTCTTGAATCCTTTTGTATCACTGAGGCACAACTTGTAAAAAACATAGCAGATTAAAAAGTGGGATAAAAACTACCATGCTGTTTCTAAACACATTGGAAATGTGGTGAGCACTGCTGCCCTATGGAGAAAGGGTATACCAGTATGTCTACATAGCAGAAGATTATGTTACTCGGGGTTTTTTGGTATATGAAGTCTGCAGCCCTGCAGGGTAATGTAACAGAAGTTTAAAAGGATAAATACTTTTTGTGAAAAAGAAACACATTTCAAATTGGGCAAGCCATCTATCTTCCACTTGAGTGTTATTATTTTTAGCTGACCTTGGTTGTCATTAGTCACATAATAAATTCATCTATAAACATAGCTAAATCTGCATTTGATATGGATTGTATCTATAAAAGGCTCAAGAAGAGATGTATTTTCTTCCCTTATGATGTATGTGTCACTTCACCAATTTGGAGATTGCCCTAATGCAGTTGGGTATAGATTTGAAATGGGAGAAAAGAGGGGTTTTTTTCAGGGAATACTGCACTTTTCTGTTTGGTATCTCATGCCCAGAGAGGTAATAAATGAGATGGATAGACTCTTTCAGCTGTAGTTTCCTCTCCATTTCTCCAGGCTAAGTGGTACTATCGGACTCCTGTGCCACAGTCTCTTCCCTTGGCAGTCCGAGCTAATCCGGGAAACAGCGGCTGATTTAGTACCCGGAGTGTCATGTGCAGAGTGGACCAAAGGTGGATGTGTTAATCTGTGATTCTCCTTGCGGTGCCCTGCCAGCTACTGAGCGATTCCCGTCCTCCTCCTGTTGCAGCTGCCATTGCTGGAAAATTGAGTGAACTGAGTTTCTAGTGCGTTTCTCCTATTTAAACAGAAAGCTCACTGCTTGGGAGGTGTATCATTTTGCATGTTTGACACAGAGCCTTGTAGGAGGTGGCTTTGAGGTAGCTTTTTTGATAATTGTTCTTTTTTTTATTAGTCTTTGTTTCTGAGTTGAAATAGCAGTCAAAGAAATCTAATAACACAACTAAAAGACAAAGCCTGTGATTCAGCCCTTTTAAAGCACGTGTATGTTAGTTTAGATTTTTTAAATTGTTTGAACAGGTAGACCTTGATATACATAAAACAGTCTTTGAAACTCCTTTAGCATCTGAATTGCTTTGTTGCCATCAAGTGGTTTAAGGAGGCATTTCACTGCATCACAGTTTGATAAGCCAAAAGAGCTGAAGTTAACCGTATCAACCAAAATTAAGAAAGGTGGATTTAAAATGCAAACAGAACTTGTGTGGTAGCTTTTCTTTGGGATAATACTGAATGGTTTGAGGAAAGTAAGAATTTTGCACTCTAGACACAGTGATCATAAATTACTGCTGTCAAAGAGATGTTGTTAGAGAAAATACCATTTATTTATTCTAGCTTTCACTTTCTTGGCCAAGCACAATATATTTTCAAGTGAATGTTATAGGTAAATGTTGTTACCCAGCATTGTAACTAAGTCAATAATTATTCTGAAATATCAGAGTGTTTTCTTCAACATCTGAATTCTGTTAAGGCAATGCCAATGCTGTTTGTGTTTTTAAGGAGTTTCTACTTTTCTATTGATACCTGCTCCTTAGAATTAATCTTACCCTTATTTTCAATCTTCTGTCATTCTCATTATATTGACAAGTCACGCCTCTTAAAGCACCATATCTTCATCATTCATTTGTATTGACTTACATAATTTTAAGTACAGAAGAGGTTTATTCACTACAGAGGTGAAGAGATTCCTATTTTCAGATTGTAAAAGCCCTTTTGAAAAGCAATAGAAAGGCCTGTCGACTTGTTAATTTTGTTCATTGTTTTCCAGCTCACCAGTGGAATTTCTGGAGGAATATATTAATACCATACAGTGGTAAGGCATCTTTTTCATTATGTCCACATTTTCCCGAAATACAGCACGATGACAACTGCTGGGATTGTGCTACAGATGGAAGTGGGAACAGTCAAACTTACAAGAGATGAGACTTAAAGGAAAAAATAAAGTTCTTAGTATAATCCAGCTTTAGACTTTATGTAAGCACCAAACAGACTCAACTTAAAATTTCCTATTTATATGTAGCCTGACAAAGAATGACATAAAAAAACCCAAATGAAAATTATGTACCTCTAATTCTAATGAAGTTGTTTTTCTAATGATACAATAAAAGAGCTGAGGATGATTTTAAAAGGCTGAATACTTGCATTGGCTGAAGGCTGGATAACTAAGTCATACAGTAATACTGTATTTAACACAGCCATTTTTATGTTCATAAATTGGGCGCTAATAGATTCAATGCAAAAAAAACCCCAAACCATCCTTTGGCAATTAACTGCATTGATCTGTAGAGTGCTTGAAAATAGCTATTTGTGAGCATTTGATAGCTGACATGTATTGTGTAGTTTGAACAAGAAAAGAGAATTTGTAGTTGTAGTTTCTGATGTCTGGCAGATTGACTAGATTCGATTCTTAGAATCAGATTTCCAGCTTGAGGAAGCCAATTTACAAGGCCTAATGACTTCCCAAGAAGGGGTACTAATAATTGCCTAAAAGGGTTTTTTTTCTGCAGACAGCTCCCAAAGTCATCCTGCTCTGTTTGCTGGCAAATTAAATGGAGTGGTCTAGATGGAGGGATAGCTCATTTAATTTTGTATCTAAGCAAATTTTAGCAAAAAATATTTTGTTTCTGTAAACTCAGGTTTACGCTGCTGTTAGCGTGAGAATTACCTCAAGCAGTCCTGGCTGGACTAGCTGGACTGTATATAAGTGATTCAGCATTGTCATGTCCTGAGACCATACGAATCCTGCCTTCTGAGTACTGACTCAAGAGAAAAAGTAAAATACAAGAGAATACTCTTCAAGCTGTTTCAGAAGAGCCCATGATTTTTTCAGCAGTACATCAGGTGAATTAAATAACAGAACAGTGAAGTGCATGCTTAAAATCCTGAAGCTAGGAACAGGAAAATATGTTGCAGGACTCAGTATTTTACAGAAATTTTATTCCAGTGCGTAATGCACATATATAAACTGTAATACCTAGAGCATTAAGATGATCCCTCACTTCTTAAAGGTTATAATTTGGTACATTTTTGTAGTATAGCTCAAATTAATCAGGATCGATGACATCTTTTTATCTATGTATCCATCTTTCCATATATTTGTATGCATACGTATACACATGCTATGCATAAAATTACACATGCTCTGAGGAAGAGCCAAGCCTAAATTAAAGCAAGTTGGGACTCTGTGGGCATTCCCATTCATGTCAGCTTACCATGGCACTCATTTCATGCCAGGGCTATGCCCGTCTCTGAGATACAACAGGATGTTAATGTAGCCTGTAGCAATAGGACAAGGGGTAATGGTTTTAAACTAAGAGGGTAGATTCAGACTAGATATAAGGAAGACATTTTTTACAATAAGGGTGGTGAAACACTTGCACAGGTTGCCCAGAGAGGTGGTAGATGCCCCATCCCTGGAAACATTCAAGGTTAAGTTAGACAGGGCTTTGAGCGACCTGATCTAGTTGAAGCTGTCCCTGCTCATTGCAGGGGGTTGGACTAGACGACCTTTAAAGGTCCCTTCTAACCCAAACCATTCTGTGGTTCTATGAAATACCTTTTGAATCTGTTGCATAGGTTGGCTATAGGCTCAGACAAACACTGGCAGACCTGTTGGTAAGAGGCTTGTATTTGCCTCTAGCCATTTTCTACGTTTACAGACTGAGTTTCTGATCTCACATGATTTCAAAAGGTGGGAAAGCCTCTTGCTAACCTAGTCCTCTACACAAACTCTTTCTTACATATAGTGGCTCACACAGTTACATTCATCTTTCCTTTCCTTCCTCACTTGTATTTTAAAATATGACTTATAATGCAGAACATTTTGACAGCTAATGAGTGCAATAGGAGATGCAGAGATTAAATAATGTTTAGAGGACAGACTGATATAAACAGCAAATAAGAGGATGATATGTATTGAAAAGATACATATTGAAAAGGTGATGTCGTGGAGAAGGCTGACTAGGTACTTCTGATTAATCTCCTCCTATTCAATAAAAATGGATTTTCCAAGTCAAAGGCAGCATACTTAAAAACGAAAAAAAGAAAATGAACCAGGTGCATAAACAAACCCAAGCGATCCACTGGCAAAGAATACAGGATAGAAAGCAGAAGACCTTAAAAGTCCCTAAGTCCCTTCTCAAAGAAGGATCAGCTATTCTCAAGACAGAACTAAGGCAATGAATTTCGTAGGATTCAAAGGGGAGTAGACATTTATCTACATTACAAAACCACTCCCATTTATGTTTGTATTTTAGAAGACCAGTAGGCAGAGCCTTGTGTTGAATACTACATTAGTAAATACTTATTTCCATTTAATTTTTTATTTTAATTTAAAGAGCAGTGAAGCCAAACAACTGAAGAGAGGCACTGAAAGATAGGATTAGTCTGGAGAAGAGAAGGTTGAGGGGAGACCTTATTGCTCTCTACAACTACCTGAAAGGAGGTCGTAGTGAGATGGGAGCTGATCTCTTCTCCCAAGTAACTAGCGATAAGGACAAAAGGAAACGGGTCCAACTTGCACCAGGGGAGGTTTAGGCTAGACATTAGGAAAAAATTTTTCAGTGAAAGAGTTATATCAAACACTGGAACAGGCTGCCCAGGGAGGTGGTTGAGTCACCATCCCTAGATGTGTTTAAAAGTCATGTAGATGTGGTGCTTAGAGACATGGTTTAGTGGCAGACCTGGTACAGTAGGGTCACTGGTTGGACTAGATGATCTTAAAGGTCTTTTCCAACCTAAACGATTCTATGATTCTAGTGAAAAACATAAATCAGGCAGCTCAACTGTTAAATAAGCAGACTATTTTAATAAGAAAATAATCATCTGCAAATAATGGCAAAGGGTTTTTTTCACAGTTAAAAATACCTACTGATTTGTAAGAACTGCCCCCTTCTGCGTGTCATCCCAGAGCATCAGAGCAGAGAATGAGTCCTTCACTGAACAACGTGTGCTGTGTCACACAACTCAGTGCAGATTTGCATCACTGAGTAAGACCAGGCGTATGCCTGGAAGTACACAGGTACTACCTATGTACCCAGTACCTACCCTGACAAACAAGTCTCCAGTCAGGAGTGGTGTGATCAGATGCATAGGTCTATGTAGCACTTTGTATTTGACTGATTACTGAGAAACTGCGTAGGGTCTCTGGAGGTCAGGACGTGGACTGTTCAGTAGAAGCTGAACGGGCTGGGAATAAGGGGTTTAAATGAGAGGATCAAAATGAAAGCTTCATTTCAGAAGTAGTGAGAAGAAAGAAGAATCGTGAGTGTAAAGGGCATGGATTTGTGAAAAGCATCTGCCAGGCTGTCATCCAGAATGGGTGCGCTGGGGACAGGGATAGAGAGAGGTAGAGGGATTGTACAATGCTCGGGAGAAAAAGTAAAATGTGTTTTGGCTACCATCTAGTTGTACTGATTAATCAGACTAAGCTGCAGTGCTGGACAAAAGGCTAAAACAGGAATGCATACTACTACTACAATTAAATAGTCCCTTATGTTTGAAGATGTGATATGAATATTTTCATATCTCCACATGGCCTCAGAAATTAAATATGCAAAAAAAGGTTCAAATAATTCAGAATCTTTCACCCAAAATTTTCAGTGTAATGTTGCATAAAGGATATGCAAAACGCAGAGTAGTTTTGTGAGGCCTGTAAATTACAGCTTGATGCACAGAATCAATGTAGTATGGCTGGATATGTTTTCCAATCAATCTATATTGTTCTCTGCTCTGTGATGGTCAGATATGATACACAGACCTTGCATATGTGTGAAAGAACAAAAATGACACAAATCAGCTTGATTTTGTTTATGTAGTCATTTAAAAATGGTAATAGGCATTTGTATTGCATATAATTATAAATATACATTATGCAGTTCCCTAGTATAAGCATAACAAAAAACTTGATACAAGCAGTACTAGTAGTAGATAGACTAATGCAATATGGGAGCAGTTTCTTCTGAATTTTTAAACTTTATTTTAGCACAGCAGCATTTCTTATGCCTGTCTATAAAAGGCTCTGGAAAAGGAAAGGAGATTTGAACCACAGAATGGCTGTGGACCATGGTCACATGGTCCAACCTCTCAGCTCAAGCAGGGTTTTGTAGAGCCAGTTGTCCAGGACCGTTTCCAGACAGCTTTTGAATATCCCCACAGAGACTCCACCACCTCCCTGGGCAGCCTGTGCCAGTGCTCGGTCACCCTCACACTGAAAAAGTGTTTCCTGATGTTCAGATGGAACCTCCTGTGTTTCAGTGCCCCATTGCCTCTGGTCCTGGCACTGGGCACCACTGAAAAGATCCTGGCTCCATCCTCTTTGCACCCTCCCTTCAGGTATTTCTACACATTGACAAGATCCTTCTGAGCCTTCTCTTCTCTAGGCTGAACAGTCCCTGCTCTCAGTCTTTCCTTATAGGAGAGATGCTCTCGTCCCTTCATCACCTTATTCTGGACTCTGTCCAGTATGTCCATCTCTCTCTTGTACTAGGTAGCCCAGAACTGGAACCAGCACTCCAGGTGTGGCCTCACCAGTGCTGAGTAGAAGGGAAGGATCACCTCCCTTGACCTCCTGGCAATACTTTGTCTAATGCAGCCCAGGATACCATTAGCCTTCTTTGCTGCAAGGACACATTGCTGGCTCATGTTCAACTTGGTGTCTACCAGGACCCCCAGGTCCTTTTCTGCGAAGCTGCTTTCCAGCTGGGTGCTCCCCAGCATGTACTGGTGCCTGGGATTGTTCCTCCCCATGCGCAGAGCTTTGCAGTTCTCCTTGTTGAATTTCATGAGGTTCCTGTCAGCCCATTTCTCCAGGTCCCTCTGGATGGCAGCATGACCCTCTGGCACGTAAGCCACTTCTCCCAGTTCTCTGTCATCCACACACTTGCTGAGGGTGTGCTCTGTCCCATCATCCAGATCATTAATGAAGATGTTAAATGGGACTGGACCTGGTGTTGATCCTCTAGGGTACACCACTAGTTACTGGCCTTCAAATAACCTTGTTCTACTGATCACCACCCTCTGGGCCCAGCCATTCAGACAGCTTTCAATCCACCTCACTGTCTGCTCATCCAACTTGTACATTAACATCTTCTCTATCAGGATCTTATGGGAAACAGTGTCAAAGGCCTTCCTGAAGTCTAGGTAGACAATATCCACTGCTGTCCGCTCATCTACCAGGCCAGTCATTTCACTGTAGAAGTTTATCAGATTGGTGAAGCATGATTTCTCCTGTTCATCAAAGATGAAAACTTACCTTGCAACCAGGTAGATCACTGGAGATTTGCTGGTGTGGAGCTCTTAGATAATATTCCCAAAGTATTCAGACAATAAAGAGATAACCAGGGTATTACCCAAATGCAGGTTAATTTTTCACTGTCCAGGAGTGTTCATAGTTACGCTAGGAAAAAAACCCAACCCAACACTTTCATGACAATAATGAACATGGAGACCAAGGATCACCAAGCCTAGAGCCCAGCTAGCATGTTGCATAGTTCTGCATGTTTCCATGTGTATACCAAAAAAAAAAAAAAAAAAAGAAAAAAACCCACTTGAAATATAAAGCATAACTGAAAATGCCAGTTAAAGAATTACTGTAAAGAAAAGAGTTGCCATAAAAAAGTCACAATTTATAGTGAATCATCCAAAACAAGTCTGCAAGACTAACTCAAGCTTGCTATAATTTAAATGTGTTTTACAGAAAAATATAATCTGACAATCATTTATACCTATAGTAATATTAGGTATTAAACATAAATATAATTACCAAATGTAGTAACAATTGGGTCATCACTGAAGTCCTGAAGCTGGAGAAACTCTCCGTGAAATCAATGGGATGTTCTTCTGAGTTCTTGAAACAGGCAGCTTCTACGGCTGTAGTTTTTGGAGGGAGAACAGGGCCTTATTTTTCATTTCACCCATTTCTTAATTTTGGAATGCCTCTCTTTGGATTAAAGAGATACAAGGTAAACTGACAGATTGCAATGGATGATCTCCATCAGGAAAACAAATGTGGGGTTTTTTTGTTGTTTTTTTTGGAAGACAGGTTTTATCATATTGCAAATATTCTTCCAGACAGATGCAGACTTTCTTGAGAGATAATCTGATGATCCCTGCTCTGGCTTTCCTCTTTTAAATACAGCTCAGCTGATGAGTCAGCTGTTCCACAGTCTCTTTTGCCATCTGTTTTGATTTAGAAATTAGTTTAAATTACAGATATGATTTTGGTCCATTCTTCCTTTTTCCTGCTATTTTTAAAGGAATGAATTTCTAGTGGGAAAGGAAGAAAAAGAAAGAATTATTTGATTAGCAAATGTCAATGAAACATGTAATCATTTACTACTGTCAGAACAACTTAATTTGTCTTCCTTGGTTGGCCTTAGAGCAGTATTTGGCTACTTTTGATTTCATAGAGAGTAATTGTTGGGGTTGTTTTGTTGGCTCAGCTGGACACTTGTATAATAAATGGGAGAATATTGAATGAATTCTCAATTTCTAAGAAGTTAGACATTCAGAGAAACCATCTAAATGACAGGCATTTGTGCCAGTATACCCCTGTAGCTGAAGAACATATTAAATACTTAAGGAAAAGCAACTTTTCTCACAGTACCTAACAAAAGCAGTATGATGAATTTAATGATGAGTGTTAGCTGTCACTACACCACCGATTGTGGGCAATCTACCACCAGAAGAGCTCCACAAGGTCTCATGGCCATGTTTCAGGCACAATGGCTGCTGAAAGCAGCACTCAGCAGTCACACATTGATATCATGAAGTGTCTGTGTTGGCTCCTCTGTGTGCAGAAGAAGCAGATGAAATACAAGAGGTCTGCACTGTCAGTGTTGCTTGTGTTGTGAAGTTGTTCCTGTCACTGGGTTCAAATGGACTTCCACCTCTTTCCCTCTGCAACATGCACCAGGAAACAGTACAAAACTAAGTTGTATGCTTGTGCTTGCAATCTCAGGCTTTTTATTATATATTTGGTAAGAACTATAGACTCTGCGTGGAGAAACTCCACACTCAGCAAGGAGCTAGTTCCCGTTTCAATTTTGAAAAAGGGGCACATACAGTTGTGAAAATATGAAGCCAAACAATGGAAAATTTGTTTGTTCTGATCTTCTCACAAGTCTTATTTATATTTCCAAAATATAATATGTGTCTAAGACTCAACGCCATGGTGCAAGATTCATACACAAACTTCAGCACTTCCCTGACAGGTATTTATGCTAGAATGTCACTGTAGTTAAAAAAAAAAAGAGTAACATGGGTAGCGATAAGAATCAGAATTTCAATAAAATGACTGCTGATGCTATTATACACTTCTCCACAATACTCACCGATAGATTTCAAAACTGGAAAGAACACTGCATGTATTTCTGTTTCCATTCCCACTCATTTCTTTGCTGATGATTTCTACTAAAGTTATTTGTAATAAGCACATCTGTTTTGTTGAATACTTGAAAACTGGCAAATCTCAGAAGTTTCTATTTTGTGGACAAGTACATATAACCACAATGATGTTTTTATGATTTGAAATAACTTAGAACTGTAAATTCAAGAACAAGACAAGAAGATGATGTTGCAACACTAATTTTCATGGTCATATATCTTGTAGAAGTACCATAAGCTTGTTTGTAGTAGTCTTTATTTTGGAAATAGATGAAAGAAGAAACAGCAGTATTAACTAAAGATCACCCAGGAGATAAAGAACATGTCCACAATGCGTAAATGAAAAAAATACTGACTGATAGTTAACAAATTCTTATATACATCACATCATTATTTATGGATGATAAACTGTTCTATCAGTTGCTAAGCATTTAGTTGGCAGCAGATGAAAAAGAAGTCTGCTGTTGATTCTGGCACAGAAACCTAACGTTACTCAGCAACACAGTTATGAGCATTATAAATACCGCATATGGAAAAACCTACAAGCGGCTGTTTGAGTGTGTAAGTGATTAAAATTCCATGTACTTCATTGTGTAAGGTCAGCTGTAAACATTCATTAAACTTGAGCCTATGTCATATATCTCAGCTGCTTAGCCCTTGCTTCTTGGAGTATCTCCTCTTATTCTTCTGAGCAAGAATCTTTAAAATAGTCCTCTGATTATGTCCTGGTAGAGGTCAAATGCAGATCCCCAAATTGTCATGCCCTTCTGGCTCACTTTTACCTGCCTAGATGGCAATGGTTCTGTCTAGAACATGAAATGGAGTGAATTCTCACCTCAACGACAGTCATGGCAGCAAAGGCCATTTGCATCTCAGTCACATAAATGTCTGTGTACAGTATGTGTGTCTTTGAGTATCATTTTAAAACAGCATGTGCTAGAGAGAACTGTGAATGTAGAAGGTTTATCTTAACATTGGGGTTTTTTTTATTTGGAAAATGAAAAGAAAGAAGTGGATGATGAAAAAGAAGATCATTCCTTACTTTTTTTAATATCCACCCCCATAAGGGGAAAAACTCCAGTCAATTTTGGCAGGGCTGGGATTTCTACCTCTTCCACATGCCTGACACCCCCATCCAGTGCAGCCACCAGCATCCTCAGAGCACAGGGAGACCCAGCCCGGGGTGCTCCATGTGTTCCGCTGTGACAGCTAATGCCACCACAACCACCAGCCCTGCTGCCCATGCACGGCAGCCCCATGGCCTCACCCAGCCCTGTTCCCCACCATGCTGCCACTGGCAGGGTTTTCCCCAAGCTCATGCCTTGTAAAAAAGCAAAGGGGAAGAGCAGGAGTTGAGCTGCCACTGGGATGTACCTGTAGCCAGGGGTCCTGCTTGCCTCCTCTTTTTTCCTCCTGGTTCCTCCACAACCCCCTCTTTTTTTCTTTTTTTTTTTTTTTTGAGAAATGTGATGAGCATTTCCCCACTCCTGTCATGGCATGGCTGGGTTTCCTCAGAAAGAGCCCAGGCCGTGATTCAGTGACCAACTCTGTCACTAGTTGGTAACATGTCATTGCTTATGTGACAAATTGGCTATAAATATTATATCCTCACCTGAAAATTAATTTCATTTTTGGGTATTAATCTCTACCTGGAGTGGTTTTATAACTGAGCAAAGAGATATTTCTCTTTGATTGAAAGTCTGTGTTAAAAGAAAACAACCTCAAATTTCTCAGAAGGGAAGAGGAATGTACAGAGCATCTGTAACAGCCGCCCTAAGCCCTGGCAGTGTGTGACGCTGCCTGCTGCCAGCAAACCTCATCTTCACCCCATGAAAAAGAAGGCAGCAGCACTTATTATGGAAGAGTAGAGGATTAAAGAAAAGTAAAATAAAAACCAGTAGCAAGTTAATATGGATATTGAATTCATTTCCAGCCTGCAGTCACAGTACTGGAACAAACGCAGGTTTAGCTCTGATGTAACTGGTGGGGAATGGGCTACTACACAGGACTGGATCTGTGAATGCATTAAACAAGGTAGACATGTGTGTGACCAGTAGCAGGTGCGTGGGGAAAGTGACTTGAGCGGCTCTAGCCTGTAGGAAAGCCATAGCTCAGGCGTGGGGATAGAGGAAATGCTGCGCCACTACTTATTAGTCACATATTCTGCCTCTGGCAATGGCTAATGCTATGTGCCTCAGGGAAAGGAAACTTGTCATAGGGGATCACTATGCTGCAAAGAAAGCTTCTCTCCTGTAGCGAAGGATGAGTTGCCATCTTGCAACAGTAAAACTGCATTATGCAATTATACATGTTCATCTCGTGCCCTGGATTATTCTGTTGTTTCAATTAACATTTATAACTTAGTAATGAAGTAGCATGACAGGTGATATGATTATCACCATACACAGCTGGATTTAGTTTTAAATTTCATGGACAGGGCCTGTTCCCTCACACACATGAGAATATCTAGGTGTTTCCAGCTCGTGTTACGGGTGCTGATCTCAAAAAGAGGAACATACCTACTGTCATCACAGCAGCTGAATAGGCCACACGTTTTATGGCTCCATTAGCTTTACCTGAATATGCCCTGATATCAAGTGAGCGTGTAGCCTGGCTACTAATAAGGTTTCAGACTTGCATCTCCTCCTTTCCTCTCTCTTCCCCAATATCTGCAAAACTAATTAAAGGAAACCAACATTCATTTCCCTTCTCAACAGGTGGCTAATAACTGTTTCCAACTTTTCGTGACTTCCTTCAGCATCTAGCAGAGGGGCAGATTCAGTAAGGGGTGGAGGACAGGAGAGCCACTGCCCATCCTCCCAGGTGATCCTTACCCAGAAGCAAGTACAGACTTCAAGGCTCACCGCGCTTTGTAACCAGGGCACCCACCTGATGGTGACAGTGAGAGGGATCTGGGTCCCTGTCCCTCCTCTGAGAGTGGCTCTGCCTCCCGCACTGGTTGATAAAGGGCAGGACCTGCCCTCGCCTGCTTCTCTGCAGATGTGTGGGCTCCAGTGAGATGTGGTGGAGGAGTGCCTGCTTTCCAGAGCTTGCCTGGACTCAGATGTCAGCCCAGCCTGAACTTCATCCTGTCAAGAGAAGGGATTCACCCGCAGGGTAGTAATTTTTCTTAACGACTTTGCTTTTCATGGCAGCAGATGTCAGGGGCGGTGGGAGGGGGGGCTGCCCTGCCAGGGGTGGTGAGCCAGGGGCTGCGGGTGACAGCCAGGTTGGCAGGGCACCAAGGAGGCACCATTCCCTCATGCTCAACTGGGAGAGCAAGGCAGGGTCAGTGACGGGGACCAGGGATCCCAGCCAGGTCCCTCGTGATGAAGCAGGACAAGGCTGCAGCAGGACCGTGGTGGAGCACAGGTCCATGACACATGGGGAAAAAGAAAGGGCATGAGCTCTCTCCTTAAATGCATCTCCCAAGCGAGGTGGGGAGGGACCAGCAGAGGCTCTTCCTCCCATGGCTCATCCATGGTCCTGTGTACCAGGGCTGGCCATGGGCACAGGCAGCCAAAGCTCTCTGCAGAGGAAAGAGGCTATTTCAAGTACATCAGTGCTCTGGTTTTGCATCTGGTCCATTGTCTTCGGTGCTGCAGGGCAGGACTTCCCATGCCACAGACATCCTTTCTTCTTCTGCACTTGCCGAGCTTTCCAGTGGCAGGGTGATGGCTGGAGGCCAGCAGGATGGTCCCCTATCACCTTCCCTTTTCTCGCGCATCTGTGCCCAGCTAGGCATTATTTGCTCTGAAATATTTGTTTCGCAAATTGGCATCAGTGAGGTGACACTGACTGAAAGATACTGCAGGAAGCACTTCAGAGTAACTCGGGGAATATTATTAAGATCTTAAATAAAGGTCTTTTTGCTAAGTAAAGTAGTACAAGGAAAGGAAGGGATAATACAAGAATAATTGAATATTTGAGAAAAAGAAAGACAAAGCCCCTGAGCTTTTTATAATATGTAATTAACCAGGAAATATTTTTTTTCAATAATATTCTCCTACTGCATAACTAAATTGTGAAAATACTGCCATCGTCTGGATGATTGAAAATATAAGCCTGATTTTCTTGCTACTGTTCAGAAAAAAATATTTGAGAAAGTAATAGAGCAGGTTTCTTTCCAAATAAAAAAAAATGTGCCAAATCACAGCAATGAATAAACAACTAGTTTCAGGGATAGAGGGCTGCAGCTAAACCTGTGATAGTCTACGGATGTAATGAGGCCAGGCTTATAGACCAATTCATACAGCTGTGTGTTGGATGGGTGTTCAGGGAGGAGGGAGGCAGATCTTGATCTGAAAAAGTGCTTGTATGTCCTAAAAGCTCTTACAGAGCTTGTCTGTTTTGGAAACAAATTCATAACAAAGGGCACGAAGCTTCATAGTTTTCTTCTGCATGTAAACTTTCTTTGGAGTCATGTGTTTTTTTGAACTTAGAATCTAATTTTTAGATACCATTTCCTTCACACTCCTTTTCTTCCTCTATTTCTTACTTCCAACAATAGCCAAATTTGTATGTGTATATTCGTTAAAAAATTACTAGTACTAAATACTATCGCAGACTCAAATCTCATACCAACTTTGGAGCATAAGACTTGTAAAAAATCATTTTTCAAATATTTTTTGGTATTGTGCAAAACTTGGTTCTGCTTATTATTTCTGTATTCAGAAAGAAGCAGTGGCTTAATTCAATTTTAAAATACGAATGATCTATTCATGCATGTACTTGAGCAATTCTGTTAAATGAACTGAACCTTCACTGACTTTTTAAATTAACCAGGACATAAATGACTTGGAGAAGGGAAATCTACTTTATGTTTTGTCCATTAAGGAAAAGCACAACCTTCCCACATTAAAAAATAAACAGCTGTATTAACTCCTTAACATTTGAAGTCAATCCAAATGGCATAGTGAAAAGATAGATAAAACAAGGAAAGTCCATATTTTATATTCAGTCCCACTAATCTAGACAATATATGGGTCTCCAAGGAAGGCTGTGAAAATGTCTTGTGAATACTAAACAGACAAACTGCATAGTTTCAGAACAAATCCTTCCACAAAGGGACTCAATTACCACGGCATCTTGAGACCATCAGCAAGCTGCAAAAGACCAACTTCCTAAGGTCTTTCTGAAATTGGCATTGTTAACCGAATTTCTCTTGCCGTATCTGTACTTGAGCACACTGTATATTTCTTATATACAGTATACTATATATCTAGAAATTATAGGAATAGAGAGCAGAGAGAGCAACTTACATTTAAAAAGTCCGTGGTTCTTGCAGGATGAAATCTGTGAAAGTGATTACAATCATTGATCCTCATATGTAGATCCTACCATTTGTTATTGCATACTCTTTAAGAGGAATCTCCTTACCAATCTATATAAATTAAGCAGTCTAAAATAACTAGCCCTTCTGCATATTTAGAACAATTAGGAGATAACCAGTAGATAAAAGGTAGTAAATGCAAATCAATATATTTTTCGAAAAGGTAATTATGCAATCCAATACAAAATTATGAAGGTGGTGAACACAACGTATCCTTCAGGCAAGAACAAAGATGGTACAGATAATGTCTATATAAACTTGTGTAAGCCCAGATAAGATAACCACTATAAATGATACGAACTTTCTTGCCCCAGAGCCAGTTGATCAAACACCACCAAGGTTTGCAAAGCTCAGAAAGCAAATATTGGGAACTGCACTTAGTTGTGCTCATAGATGTATTATTGACAAAAGTCAGAAATAGAAGCAGAGGATAAACTTTGGAAGTGAATTTTAGAAATCAGTAAGCAAAGCATAACCTTGGCTTTGGAAAAAGATGTGAACTTGCGACAGTCTTTCTCAAGGAGAACGCTATGCCAGGTCAAATGAAATACTGTGCTGGGGATGTTGGAAAAAATGCGGTCCTAGCCTGTTACATAGCATCTGTGTCTGTGGGAGTAGCCATGACGTGACACTGGAGCAGTGAAGGCAGGGGCTGGTGGTTGTTTGGAAAAGAACAAACATCCCTTTTCTTTCTGTTAAAAACTGTAAACAAAGATTTTGTGTTCATATATCCGTGGAGGATTGCTTTTTTTTGCAATAAATTTGTCTTTTGCAATAAATATTTTCATTTTGAATGATACATTGTTGTTTCGTGCTTCAGGAACCAACTTTGTCATTGTTTGGCATGCTGCAAGGAACTTCCTTGCCTCTGCTTTTTTTCTACCTGGCTATTGCTGCCTGTGGATTTCAGACACCGAAAATAGGAAGAAGAAGAGGGAGAGGCAAGCCAGACCTGGCTGTTCTGCCAGGCACCCCAGCAGGACTGGCTGCCTTCACCAGAAAAAGAGAAGCTGCAGAGTCGTGAGGGGTGAGGAGTACCCAGGTTACCAGGTCACCCACCAGGTGAGGAAGAAGGGTACGGCTGCCCCATCCATGCAGTGACCTCAGGGCACAAAGTATTTCTGTATCATCAGAGGAAAAAATGGGGATCCAGGCAGGTGAATTGCATGAATGTTTTACATAAAAGTGCAGGGTTTTTTAAACAAGTAGTTAGACAAAACAACAGTATCCCCATCAGTTTGAGGTGTCCAACATTTCAATTTATTCATCTTTTAGAAAGAAAATGGCTACGTTACCCAAGTACTCATCCAAAACTTTTTATCATTCAAATCTGACATGGTCTGAATTTCTCCTCTTCCTCCACTTTCAGTGCTTAAGATTGCTAAACTTCCATCAGATATATCTCAATTAAAAGCCTAAAGTCTAATGGGATGAATTCAAGAGTCCGTATCTTTTAATGTAGTCCACCCAGTAGTGTGTCTTTTCTATCATACAAAATATTTTATACTAAAATAAAGTAACCATCTTTTATTTCCACATTTTCTGTTCTACTAAGTTTTCACCAAATATTGGGCAAATATGACTCTGATTACAGGCAAATAAACCTTGATTTCTGTTACCAGTTCTTCATGGAGCCTCTGCATCTGACAGTGAGACCCACAATTTTGGGGCTGTATCTGTAGGTAGTATTCACAATTGAATGGAGCCTGAGCTATGCTCCTACATCTGTCATTTAAAGCCAGAACTGTTTGCTTGGATAGAATCCCGAGTCTCTTGGTAACCTGTCAATGCAGTTCAATGCAGTACTACAAATCTTAGATGCTTTTGCATCTTAGGAAGATGAATGTGCATGGAGGCAACCTAAAGACAAAAATGGAGATTTTTCCAATCATGTAAGAGAAGATCTGCAAAATTACAGAAGGCTTTATTTCCCCTGTAGCTCATTCATTTACCCATGACGTGGTAGCTAAGAAGCTGAAGATCCAAAACCCACAGATTTACTCTAAGCAGATACTGTCAGTTTGGAAATAAAATTAGAAAAAATTGCCAGTGAAATGAGATTTGTCAGAAAACATCAGTTCATTGACAGGGAAATGTTTCAAGAAAATGTAGTGTTTTCTGACAGCTTTCTTGGAAGCTGCTTAACTGCTGGCTCTGGGCAGCCTCACCGTGAAAACAGTACTGGTGAAAACAGACTCTGGAGCTGGCGTCTGCCATTCTGCCCCACAAGCTGCCCCATGAGCTGCCCCACAGGCTGAGGGCCTCCCTGCACTGTGCCTGATGCTCTTGGTACCCTGAGCGGGTGAGGACCCTTAAAATCCAGGAGGTGAAGCTTCTAAACTCAATTTGCTTTAAAGAAATATCCTACAGCAATGCTTTAAAAACAATTCATTTCCACAGAAAATGTCAGCATTCTCCATCTCTACTTGTCACAGCTCCCTGTTTCCCTTCCAGTCTCAAGATATTCCTGGGGTTGGAGTTGAAAGCATCCAGCACCCAGTCATCCCTGTGTGGGGTACAGTATCCCTCCCACAGTGTCCCTCCAGCCTCCTTAGCTCCCACCCCTCACTCCCTGCCGGTGCTGGTGACTGCATCCACCCTCCCGGCTCTTTCCCCATTCACCAGGATCAGCCAGACTCCTCTGTAGCAGCACTCAGGTCAGATGGGAAGGCAGGAGGTGCCTGATACCAAACTAGATGGTACAAAACTATGGAGACATCCGGGAAAATTCCTGTTCCTTTGACAGAAGGAAAAGTAACTCTCACAATACCTATTCAGGTCAGTGTGTGCTACTCCACTACTAAGGAGAAGAGAGGTACACGTACATTGCTGTATTAATATATTGTTTGCAATATTTTCTTCTTTTTTAAATGGTTAAATAGGGTTGGAGGGGAATAAATAATGTATTATAACATAAACCATTACAAGAATGATACATCTGCAGCGATCTACTTAAACTGTCACGCAGAGTTATATGACTTGCCTGATCTTTTACTAGTTCTGGCTTTTTAGTAAGACCTGTATGCCCCAAAATAAAGCTATAGTGGTTTTGTTTAAAGGGAGAGGGAGGATCATTTCTTGGTGATTATTCACTGCTTACTGAAACAGGATATTTCATGTAAACTGTGGCTGACAGTTTTGAGCAACTGGCAATTCCAGGAATCAAACTGTGATTATGAGGAAAACATTTGGAAAACATTATCTCCGTTGGATTTGCTGCAATATTTTGCAGTCACAGGGAAATTGTAAAAGTGCTGTTCTACAGACAGAAATAAAATCATCCTGGGTGATGTTTCATTGCTGTTATAAGCAAGTCTTAAAGTAGTCTTTAGGAAGTGTGAGTTCTGCCAAAGTCCTGGGATAAAATTGTTCAGAGTACCGATGCTGGAAAGGATGGCTTGTAAAGGGAGCCCTAGAGGTGAAAAAAGAAAAGCTAAAGGGGAGATGGGAAAAGAGCAGGGATGATTAAGTCATCCATGAGGAAGGGGCATTCTTATTTAGGCTCCAGTTCATTCGTACCCAGCTGTGTTTTATGTCACTCCAAGAAGGTGCAGCAAAAGCAATCCGTCTCTGACAGCCTTCCTAGATATTGCCCTGTCTGTCTCAACCCACTTCTCCAAGCCTTAGGAAGGAATAAGGTCAATGTATATTTTTACTTAATTAAAGTGTGCCTTTAATGCAGAGGAGCAGTTTGACTGTTCAGTGCACTGAGTCCTGAAAACTGGTAGGCAAAATTTATTTGAATACAGTGAATGCATATTTTAGTGGACTTAATTAAAGGCTTCCTGCGAGGCAAATGGATTCTACATCCCTTCTTCTTATTTTACTTAAAATATTCCAGGAAAAAAATATCTGCTTTATTTCACAGATCTGTATGATTTTGTCTTTGTATTGCTAGGCCCGCATAGCATGTCTAAATCTCACTCTCTCAGCTCACTCACGACAGGCTTAAATTCGTTTGGAAGTTAATGCAGTGCTTTGAACAAAAGGAGTCTTGCAAGCAATTAAACCTGCGTAGACTGGTATTTGGGGAAGTCTAATTTATTTCTAATCTTATGTAGAGTATATGAGTATATCGATGCATTTACATCCTTGATATAATACCCATTGTAAAAACTAATCAAAGCTAATGCCTTTGAGTATTGTCCTGTAACTTTATCAAAACCTTATTGCTGTTTCTTTTTCTCACTACCATTGTTTGGATAACAGAGAAGAAGAGAAGAGTAATAGGAAAAGGCCATCAAACAGCCAAAGAAATTAGATATTTCAATACAGTGGTTTCTCTCTCTGGCAAATATGTCAGATTTCTTAGTGTAGTAATCCCACTGGTATATAAATGAGCATGACTTGAACACAAGCATGACACAGGGACATGTCGTATGTATCCAACAGGAACATAGTTTGTAGATTTGGGCTGCAAAATAGATTTAATAAATCAGTAAAAATTGTTAAATAATAAAATTAGAAATTTATGCTGTGTTTTATTTTTACAATTGTCTGAATTTATTAAAAATCAATGATGTCTACTTTGAAATTCTCATTCTTTGTTTTTTTGGATTAAGAGGCAGAGGACAAATGTGTAAAAAGGCTTTTTTTCTCTTAGAACACTGAAAAATGTCAGGAGTTCATGCTGCTTAACACTTCCGATGCCAGAACTGAGCTACGTCTGAGGTGCCTGTACTTATGGAAACCCAGCTGAAAACAGAATCTGCCTCTAAATTCTATAGTTGGACAATGACACCCCTTGAATAGCTCTTGCATTTTCTGCAGAAAGAAGATGTAATGGTTATACATTTAGAAATCTGTTCTGAGGACTAGGAATGAAACATAAAGCGCCAAATTCCCTTATATAAAATACTGTTTAAACTAGTAGAGTTGTGCTGGTTCATACCAGTTGTTCACTGATCTATGTCTTAGAATTATTTGATAACTAGTTAGTTAGGATATCTTTTCAATAATATTCTTATTCTTGTAATAGAAAAGTAATAGGAGAGTGTACACCTCCTATTTGGCAGTCAGGTCTCTGGTTATTTTGTCCTTAAATCCTTAAAGCGTTTCAGTGAAAAGACAGGATACTTGTCACTGCCAAACAGAATTTCATCCAAGTCCAGGCTAGTTCACTAGTGAGCGTAAGTCACATTTTCCTGAACATTTGTTAAAAATCTGTGAAATGAACTGCTGGTCATTTCCTCTTTCTGTTGGACAGATGTGTTTACTAACTACTAGGAAAAGGAACTGAGTTGGCAGCAAATTTAACACAAAGGCAAAATAGTGAATGCCTGTGGAGATATCTTAGAGCACTTTGAAGGCACTACAGGAGCGAATCTGAGTTTCTTTAGTTTTTACACATATAAATATCAGAATTGACTCTAAATTATTTGTGAGTTTACTCTCTATGTATATTTCCTATGAATATTTTTAAGTGGTATCCTGTTACTGTCTAGACAGCATGTATGCAGAATGATCCAAAGAGACGGGCAGAAAAGGGATTTGAACAAGGATGCTGTTAGTTCTTTTAAAGGTTTTATTAGCATTTTACATTTTCTCCTCATTATGAATGATAAAGTTATATTAGGAGAGATAAAATATTAAGAGAAGAAGAATGAAGGAAAACATAAGCAAATATAAAAATTCTTTCAGAACAATGAATGATATGGAGCTAGGTGCAGGATGCAATGCAAAAGACAGACAAAAATATGACATTGGGTCATGGATAACAGACTGAATATACTGGTAGGATACTCAGGAAAGCTAGGATGAATAAAAGAATCATTAAACAGACACTTTGCTCAGCATGCCCCACACTAACACTGCTGAATCACACCATGAGAACTGAGAGGAAAGCAACCACATAAAAATCCCAATATACTACAAGACCACATATCTCTTCAGACTTCTCTGTTAAAACCCAGTCTTATGTCACATCTTCGTTGTAATGCTAGTTGCCATAAAACACTATTCAGTAGTGAGCTGAAGTAGAAAATAAAGGATCTCCCTATCATATCTTTCTGTATTAAAGAAACTTTTAAATTAAAAAAGAGATGGTATGTCATCTTTTATTGAGGCTGGATAGAACAGAAATGAGTTATATTTATGATGCTGAAAATCAGTCCTTGCCATGATCCTAATTATTTGCAGAATAAGTATGTTTTGCCACTGAGCAAAGCAAGGATTATACCTACTAAGTTCCTAATTTTTCTCTTCTGGATGCAGAAGTTCAGACACCACTTACTTATACAGTGGAGGAAAAAAAGCCCACTCAGCTCATAACTGTCCCTTAAATTCATGGGTTTTGCCATAAGGATGTTGTTGTTGCTTGTGGTAAGAATTACATTTCTAAGTGGTCAATAATGTTGTTTCTTTTTGTGGAGTAGTAGGCTAGACATTTTCAATATATTTCATATTAAAGCATTTTAAAATTGAAGCAAACTTCTGTAGTACAGAAAGTATTCTGTTTTATAAGGAGTTCACTGGCAATAAAAGCTTTAAGAAAGACATTTCAAACTTGCACACTAAAAGCAACTAATCCCAGTATTGCCTTAGAGAACTGAGGTTTTGTTTAATAGCTTAGGTTGACAGTGTTGGCCACAATTAGAACTATCTTCCTGACTTTCATGACAATTGTAAACTACTTCAGAAAATGGTACCTTTTTGAGTGGGTGAGAAAAATTTTTAGAAAGAAATGTACTGCAGAGTCCACAAAATATGGTCTGTTGGCAAAATGGGAGAGGGTCAGTAAACCAAAGGGTTTAGGCACTTAAGTACATCCCGTGTCCAAGAGAAAGATCCTCAAAATGCCTGTCTCACAGGTAGGTGCATCACAGGACTTTTGCTCATACACATGCCTGAAACAGCTTTCCCATTGTCATGCTCTGAGGTGCTCAGCCTTGTCTCTAACACATTTTTTCTTAGAAGATTTGGTTTAAACATCTGCCTACCTACTGCGGCTGACCCAGTCCAGGAGGTGAGCTTGGGCTATTCTCAATGCTTGCTACCTTGGGTGTCTTACAAAATGTTGCTGTCACCTCCCATTTCATTTGAAGCAGTATCTGTCTAGCTTGTACTGTTTGTATTATACTAGTTAGTAGCTTTTCTGATTAGCTCACCCATCCAGGAACTGAGAAGTTTGCATTTAGTTCGCTCTTAGTGCAGAAGATGTCCAAAGCCATATTTCACATTTCATGAGGGTGTCAACCTGCTAAACCAGAGGGCAGAGAGGATGCAAGTATTCTCTGGGCTTCTTGTTGAAGCCCTTCCAGAGGAGTATGCAAATTCTTCTGGCCATGCAGCTGAAGCACTTTGAAGACATTTTAAAAGGGACAGAAGTGTAATATGTATATTTTATGTTTCATCCATATTCAATTTCACTCTGAAATTTTAAGTCCAAAGTGTGTCAATCCACTAAAGGGCTAAATGCTAAAATGTTAGTTTCAGCACTTCAGCCCAAAATTTGTATCCCAAAAACCTGCTGTCTAATTCTGGAAGAGCCTGTCAAAAATTACAGGAGCAGAAAAAGAGCCCAGATTCTGCAGAAGACTCCTTAAGCTAAGCTTTATCCACCTAGCTTTTGCTAGGTAGGCTCAATCTGGTACATGTCCTTAGAGTATGTTTGATAATGCCAGGCCTACACAAAAAAATTGGTAGCTGCAGTTGCTGTGTCCCTTTTTTCCCGTGGCTCAGTTTTTAGGGCTTTTACTCAGAATATGAGAGCCCTAAACCTGCAGTATTCTTCTTCTTGAGTGGATCTGAACAGGCTTCTTCTAATTCTCTAGGAAGAACTCAACTTGTAGGCGTCAGGATATGCTGGAAATAATCTAATTTCAAATCGTACTTAAACCATTAGCAAATTTTCACAACAGCCTCACCTCCCTTTTGTCAGAACAAATGCTAGTAACAAGGCCTATTCCTCACATATATGGAAAGTCTACTTTGTAACTCCAGTGGGAAGGGACCAGGAATGTAGATGTTGCCCTTTTTTACTTTTACCCTGTAGAGTGATTTTCCTGTCATGTTATTCAGTATAGATTAAAAGTATTAATAGGGATGTATGAATCAACAAGAAGCTGATCTCTTCAGAAAGTCTAAGATACTTTTAGTGCTATAAAGGTCCTCTTACTGCATCCTACCCAAGTGACCGTAAGTAATTTATCCTGGAAAGTCTGACACTCTTGAGACCAAAAGAACTCAAAGTTTAAGGAACTTTCTAAATAAAAATAAAAATTAAAAAAAAAAAAAAGGCATGAAAGAATTAGGTCATAGTGTAGTCATTGAGGTCAAAAGAAATTGGAAGTTGCTAGGGAGTAACTGTTCTTCCCAGTCCCTAAGGAAGCACAGAAAAATCTGCTAGAAAATATAACTGCACTGGGGAGCTTTACTTCACCTACTGGTCTTCAGTTTTGACAACTCTTAACCTTTGTGCATTTGGTACATTGTAAACCCTCTGTGATCAAATCCTACTGTGGGTAATCCATTGACATCAAGTTAGAGAAAGTCATTCTGCTTAGGTATCTTGAAAGTCAGGCATGTTTAAAAAGGCAGATGTTATAAAAACTAAAACGTTAGAGATGTTGAAGTGCTTTAGGTTGGAGGTAATATCTGGTTTTGTCTAGATACAGCTGTAGACTAAATTTGTGGTTCAAAATACATTTTCTTTTTCAGCACATTTCAGATTGTCAGTCAATAAAACTGTATTTGCAGTTTTGTAGAGCCTATGGAGGCAAGACGAGGTATGGACACAAATATAAGGCCTGAAGTTTACTCTGCATTTCTGAGAAAGATTCTCCAGCAGGAAGGAAGAAAGCAGTAATTGCATCTGCTTAGGGCGGGTTTTCACAGTGAGGGTCAGCTACTGAGGCAGATACCCAGATCCACACTAGCATACTAGTCTTTTTGTAGGCTTTCTTATGTGGGGCAGTACCTCCCACTCATGCAGGTTCACAGGGAGCTGATGACTTGCCTCTGGCTACCTCTGTGTGGGTGGAGCAGGCGTCTTACTGACTGTACCCCACATACCCTGTGAATCAGTGAAACAGATTTTATACTGGAAGCTCCTCTTACCTCGTAACTATTCTCCTCGGTAATATTTTACAACTTTCTTGCCGTTCTGTTTTTTTCTCTGCTCTCTTCTGTTTGAAAGTGTTCAGTCTTCCTCTCTGCAATAGGGAGGAGGGGGGAAAGGAAAGTATGGATACTATGAACTCATTTTTACTGCAGACATAGCAGCTCCGTTCCTTGGATATTACAATAAATGAATGACAGGAAACATATTTCTGCTTTTCTGTTTTCACTGTCAGCAGCATAAATTGTGTCTAAAAGTTTGACAGGTCTTGTACGAATCTTTCATTTTGTTCCATTTGGATGAGAATGTTGTTTAATACGTGCACTTTACTACCAGTGCACTTAGTATGGATATGACTTTTGCTGCGCTGGAACTCATACGTAGGTTTGCAAAAAGATGAAGTGGGTTCTGAGGGTAAGCCTATGGAGATGAGAACATGGAAGGAGATTTAACAACTAAACAGAAAGCTAGATTAAAGGGTGGCATCTTTTCACTGTGTTCCTACCTCTACTAATGTATGCTCTGCCTCACTTCCACTCAAGGAAGGAGCATTTGAAGGAGCACAGGAACATTTAGTACCTTTCTTATTCCACCATAACACATTAGTGCATCACAACTGGCACTAACATAAATACTATAGTCTTGCTGTATTTAAACAGACATTTTGAAGTATAAATATGAGAAGAGTGAAAATACGCAACCAGATGTGTAGAGCAGTGACTTATTTTTCTCATTTAGAGGCTGACTCTCAAACAACAGGTGTTTTCTCCTGTTTGTTTTTCATAGGTACGTTTAAAAAAATGTAAATTAATTTGATGAAAGAATAGATTAGTTGTCTAAGCACTGGACTGAGAGCTAATACTGAGGTGAAACACTTTTTCCTTCTACAGCCTTATGCAAGTTGTTTGAGCTCTCTGCCCTCTGACAGGCAATCTGTAAAGCCTACAGGGAGAATAACAGCTCCCACTCCCTGCTTCACTGTGATATTTGAATTACTTGGTGTTTGTAGATTGCTTTGAGTGAGAAATCAGTCAAGCATGAATACAGTTCCCCATCAGGGGCAGGAGACAGTAGCCTTCCATTACTGTAATTTCTGGGGTGAACCCGTGTCCTACTTCCATTCATGCTCATAACAGAGTCATCATTTTCTCTTTTCATTTGGTCACTCTCATCTCTTCGGTTTGGGAAAAGTGACATTTCCCAAGTTCTTTTGCATCTCTACAGTAGAAACATGAATTCAGCTACTTGAGGCATGTTTTTCCTGTTCAATAAGTATTTAAGTAGATCTTTTTTCCCAATTTCAAATGGAGAAAACCAGTAATAACTATTTTTGTGAACAGGTAATTAAACCTCAATTTCAATTGTACAGTAGAAAGCATTTTTTTTTTTCATTTTGTCTTCTACGTTCATTAGGTTTTTTTGAAAGAAATAATAAGAAATTCAGAAAAGACTTTGCTTATAATCACAAAATCAAAAAAAGATCCAAACAGGGTATTTTCCATTTTGAAGTGGGAGTGTTCTCTACACTCAGATTATTTCCCAGATTTCAACACTGACATGATGGAGGTTTAAGAAAGTGAAGTATCCGAGGTGCGCTTTACTTGCTGAATGAAAACTGCAGGACCAAAGTGTTCTACCTTATCCTTACTGTGTTTGGATTTCCCAATGCAAATTTTCTCTGTGACTTTTGAATACATGAATTCTTATGATCACAGAACAAGTGATTGTGTCAGACTGAGGCTTATCTTTGGAGGGCACTGGTTGGAAAGTCAGTGACTATGATTTATCTGCAGGCTGCTAGAGTGCCCGTAACTCCAATAACATAGTGCCTTTCCCACAGTGGAGATGTAGATCAGGGTGTGATGGTTTAGAGCTCCTCACACCTATGGAATTCACAACCAGTTTGGTTATCTGCATGGTAGGGCTTTTCCGCTAACAGTGTTGCAGCGATAGGAAAATATAGGAAACAATCTGGCCTGTGTTACACACTGTGAAGAGTATCAAAGAGAGAAAGCTTATCTGTTAGCTGGGTACATCACACCTTGTAATGGTAAGGGATGGCACGTCAGCATCACCAAAGGTTCTGGCCAAAAAGCAGGACCTATGTGTGATCATAACAGGACCAACCATTCAGGAAATTATAACAGCACTGGAAAGAGCCTGTACCACTGGCAGGCCATTTTGTCTATACAACATCGTAAATGTACTTTTATATTGTTAGTGCCACGTATTAAACACTTACATATCGTTAGCCTAATATATATTTTTCATTAATTTAAATTCATCTTTTTTACCTCTTCAGATTCTTCAGATTAGTTAACTGGTTTATTTTGTACTTTGCTGAAGTTGGGTCATAATGTTGAACATTTACAGAACATATGGGGGAAAAAAGCAGCATTTACACAACTTACATGATATTTCTCATATGACCCCATAAGAAATGCATGTAAGTATTTTGTATCCAAATCATAAGAGACAAGACGGTTTTGTGATGGTGGGTAAGGGAACAGTTGGTGATAGTGGAGAGCTTCATGATTTCATAGTCACTGCAGCTAAAACATTTTCAGTTGCATTGATAATCAGTTGTTCATGACTGTTATCTAAACACATCAGCAGCTTGTACAAATACCTGTTCATCCTAGTTGCAAATCATGTGTGGTATTTTTTCCATCCAAAGTCTGTCTCGGTAATGCCAGGCTTATTAGCTCTGCAAGAAGACATTCTCTTCTTCTAAACCCTGGAACACACACAAAAGATGACAAGCCATGGTGTCCTAGGTTGTATTCAAATTTTCAATAAAACAAGATTTAATGGCCAGAGTTACTCTCAAGTTACTGGACAAAGTATAATGAATGTTACATTTGCCCACATACATACCTCAGAATCAGCATTTAAATTGCAAAAATTACTTAGAATACCTAGTGGGAAAAATATTGTAACATAAAACTAAATTCTCAACTACTCTGAAGTGCAGAATGAAAACACTGGAAGAAAAGGCAGTAAGAATGTATTTTGAATCTACTAATGCTGAATGCTCAAATGTTTTCCCAGACAATACATAAAAGTGATAAAAAAAGTTAATAGCTAAAGTTCTGTGGTTTATTCTTTATTATGTTGACTGAATAATATATGAGACAAAGACCCATATCTACCAAATGTTAGCAAACTAAGTCCATTCCTAACTCCAGTGACATCACTTTGAAGCCAGTGTGATGTTAGATGCAAAGCATCTTCATGGATTTGGGTTTTGAATATTTGTCATTTGTGAGTCATGAGCTGAATTTGGCAAGGGATGTGAAGAATAAGGGCTTCTACAGGTACACTGGCCAGAAAAGGAAGATTAAAGAAAATGGCAAGACAGGAGAACTGGTGACAACCAACATGGAGAAGGCTGAGGAACTCAACAATTTTTTTCCTCAGTTTTCAATGGTAATCTCTCTTCCTACATATTTCAAGCCCCTGAACCTCAAGGCAGGCATGGGAGCAATGAAGTCCCTCCCATTGTAGGAGATCAGGTTCAACATCACCTGATGAACCTGAACATACATAAGTCCATGGGACCTGACGAGATGCATCCCAGAGTCCTGAGGCAATCAATTGATGTAGTTGCCAAGCCACTCTCAATCCTATTTGAAAAGTCACAGCAGTGAGGCGAAGTCCCTAGTGACTGGAAAAAGGGACGCATCACATCTGTTCTTAAAAAGGGTAAAAAGGAGGACCCTGGGAACTACCCACTAGTGAACCCTACCTCAGTGCCTGGTAAGATCACGGGACAGATCCTCTTGGAAGACATGTTGAAACATGTGGAAGATAGGGAGGTGATCAGAGGCAGCCAGCATGGCTTTACTAAAGGCAAATCATGCCTGACTAATCTAGTGGCCTACGACGGAGTGACTACACCAGTGGACAAGGGAAGAGCTATGGATGTCATCTACCTAGACTTCTGTGAGGCCTTTGATACAGCCTTATAAGGGAGCATATAAGAAACAGAGAGACTTTTTACTGAGGCCTGTAGTGACAGGACAAGGGGCAATGGTTTTAAGCTGAAAGAGGGTAGATTTAGATTGGATATAAGGAGGAAATTTTTTACGATGAGGGTGGTGAGACACCAGAACAGGTTGCCCAGAGAAGTTGTGGATGCCCCATCACTGCAGATGTTCAAAGTCAGATTGGACATGGCTTTAAGCAACCTGATCTACTGAAAGATGCCCCTGACTATGGCAGGGGGGGTTTGGACTAGATGATCTTTAAAGGTCCTTTTTAACCCAAACCATTCTATGATTCTACTACTATGTAAAAGGGCACAAGGGCCTCTGGAGAAGAATAAAAAGACAATATATTATGACAATAATATAGGCAAGCACTCTGATCCTATTTCAGCCAATCTATGCCTGTTTTCATCACCTAAGGATCTCCTTATCATATCTATATTACACCTTTAATTTGCATGATTAGGTAATTCTGATCCCCATTCTCACGGGTAGATCAGCCTAAATATAGAGCTGGTATCATTCTATTTTTATGCAAACAAAAATGTAGGATGTCTCTAAGCATCCTTTCTGGCCTCAAACTCAGTTACCCCAAGGTTTCCTAACCTTTTTGCTGGGCATCGCTGCCTGCAGTGGCAACAACAGGCACCACCAGTGCCTACAGCCACTGTTCTGGGCTCTGTGATGTGTTACATGTGATTTTGAAATGGCCAGAGTGCTGTTACTTCTACACATAACCATGATTTGTATTATATTATCTGACAACGATATATCTCTAAGGCTACAACACGCACACATTGTTGTGTGCTTAAATTAGAAGATGGGAACACACAGCAGCTGACCAAGTCTTTCAGGAGATGCCATGGATTTTAACAGATCCTTACCAGTTTCTCATGCAAGCAATGGTGGTTGACTCTCAGGCCACCATGGCACAGTTAAAAGACTGGGGAAGGAGAAAAGCATTTGCAGAAAATTCTGAAACCAGTTGTTTTTGGCAAAACTAGCTCTCTGTCTATTTGAGGGACTTACGTACCTGAGGGGGACAATATTCCTGATCTTAAGAGCTACCAACCAAAATAATTGTGTAGCCAGGAGTCACAACGTACACACTGAAGAAGTACCCAGAAAGATCAGCAACCTGGGGACATCAATCACAGGTGAGAGATGTTTAGAACTCCCCTGGGGTTAAATATTTCAAGTCTAGGTGACTTGGGGATCTTGTGATATGCCAATATCGTACTGTAGAATTAGTCAGAGCAAAAGATTACAATCTTAAAAGCCTCCATAGCACAGAGGCTCTGAATGACTTGTGTTCATCACCCTAGGGAGTCTCTGGAAGAGCAGATGCCTGAACTCAGATCCCGTCAATGACAGGCATGTGTCTAAATCAACAGATCAGTTTTGCTATCTTAAGCCGCCTGTTTAAAGTTTCGATGTTTAGAAGAGTTCAGGTTTTAATGAGCTGTCCAGGACGTGATGTTGTGAACCCATGGAAAAGCTGTAAACATGTACAGCACTTTCAGTTTCATTTATATAATTATATGAACCTAAAACAGCCATGGGAATGTAATGCACTGTGGAAAAATGGATTATGGTTTTGGCTTGACAAAAAATCATAGCAGTTTTAGATAGAATAAGTTGGTAAAACCTTGCCTATTTCCACTGATGTGCCGCATACTCTGAGTAAGCTGGGTAAAGCTTTGCATGTTAATGCTGAAATCCTTAATTAGTCATTTAAAAAAACTATATATAAAACAAAATATATATAAATAAATACATATATTTGTATTTCTAAACTAGAAGCTGAGAATTCCATCGGAATGTATATTTATTGGCACTGTTTCCCTTCTCTTCTTGAGATTTTCTTCTGCTTTTCTGTAGACCTTTAAGAATAGTCTTTTTAATTTTCTTAGATCATTTTATCACTCAGTTTGGAGCTGAGTACTGTCAGGTATATACAGCTGTATAATATACCATACGTCTCGAACCCATTTTTAAAAGCAAAAATAGATAGCTAGATACAACCTTGTAAATACATAAGTATTTTGCTTTGGTGCTAAATCTCGAGCCATTTTAATCTCTGGTCAGCACACATATGTCAATACATTTTTTTGTTAAACAACTATAGTGAATATAGTTCTCATTATCTGGTAAGAATTTCAGCCACTGATTCTGACAGATCTGGCTTTCTTCTTTTCTGAACAAGCAACAGCTGCAGATTGAGTGTAGTGACATCATATTGCACAAAATCAAGGGGTTTAAAATGGATTTAAAATGGAAAGGCTGAGCCCATTTGCTAGGGCAAATGGTACTGAGAGAGAATTTATTAAATTCACATGGTAGGTGGGCTGCCTGGACCTATTCTTAAGGAATTCTATGAGGAGACTGTCACATTATATTGTTTTTTCTAAGTGGCTATTTCACAACAACCAAGGTTTTACTCTTGAAACTGGACTGCATAATTGAGGTTATTTTCTTCTGTTACTCCCCTTATTATTTTCTAATTACCTCGCTCTATTTCCCCTTTTTCCTCAGTTTCTCAAACCCATACGCATCATCTATAATGACTATGGTGCTTTGACTAACTAATAAAACATTCCGCTGAACTCAGGTTCATCAGCTTTATTGCCCCAAAGTTGATAATTGGTTTAGATCAGTTCAACGTAAGTGTCATAAGCAGACAGACTGATGGCTCTGTGCAATTGCGAGTCAGGTTTTCTCTTCTGTCATTAAAGAAGTGCAGAAACAAACTTTGTGTATATACTGGGCACTTCATCAGCTGTGATCTGCTTCTTGTTGTTTTGTTTCCAACAATATATTTTTTAATTTAGACTGAATAGAGAAGTAAACAAAGCCACAGTTTACCATGTTTGCAAGAACGCTATTAATATCCAAGCTAATATTTACAGTCCTAACACAATCCATGTAATAAAGTCTCTACTAACATTATAAACACAAAAAAGGGACCCAGTGTAAATATTTAAACCACAGAGATCCTTATCCTGCCTAGGTTAGGGTGTGTGGAGGTGGCAACTGCAGACAGTGTTTCAAGTCTTTTAGCCAGCTTCTGACACAGGCAAGGCATGACCTAGCTCTGATTGACAAGTTATACAGCCCACTTTTCCATCATCTGATGTCTCAGTTACTATGAGCTAGTTGAAAGTCTTGCAGCATTTTCAGACTTTCAGCTTGTATATCCCAGACTGTTTGAGACACATCTTACAAATCTTTCTAACACATTCCTATTGTTCAGCAGCTCTCACTTGTATTTTCATTTTTCATGGCAAGATATTTTCAGCTGGAGTGACTGATTATCTTGGTGTAGTTTTAACCATACTTTTAGGGAAACAATTATTTTTCAAATGGCTTATGACTCTCAATAAACAGAATGAGTCATATTAACAGATGTGGTATTGCCTGTTACCACACGTAACCATACTGCTACCTTGTGACTCCCTATGCAACCTAATTGATTGGCGTATGGCTGTCATCCTATTTGTTGCTCTATTTAAGTAATGCAATCACTACAGCCACTCAAAATGCACATTTGGAAGTTTAATGCAGTGGGCAAGGCTGACAAACATTTGTAAAATGGTAAATAATTTCAGAGGGTCTAAGAGAGTTATGAACCCCATTTTAATTGAGTATTTACTGCTGTGGGGTTCTTTGAAATTTCCTAATAGGAAATAAAGTAAAATGGTTATTGTCATGGATGCAAAAATATGACAAAAGGTCAACACAGTTGGACTATTTATAAAAATACATATTAATACCAATCAATTTGTTTATTGCCAAAGAGGAAGAGACAGTATAGAAGCAGTAATGATCAAGAATTCTCCTTTCCTTCCCCACTGCTTGCCTCCCTCTCCTTCCTGCCTTCTGCCTGCCTCCCTCTCCCTTGGCCTCCCAGCCCTCCTTCCCCCACTTTCTTCCCTCCCCTTCTTCCCTGACATAAAGTTTGGGCTATTTTTACTTCTCCTTGTAGAAATATCTGGAATTACACATATAAACTCAGGTTCTCTACGAACTTGTGAAAGACAGGAACTTAACTCCCTCCTAGTTTTGTGTAATTCACATGTCATTCCATGGAGTTTCTGATAAAATTAAAAAGATTATTCATGGTTATTTCAGTAAAATATTTTATCTAAGAATCCAATGTCATTTCAGTGATAATGACTACTAGGATGCACTATAACAGGACCTACTAGTTTTTCCAGAAACTAAACAGTGACTGTTGGCAAAATCTGCAGAGTTTTAATAAATATTTATTAAATAATTACTTAATGTCAATACATGCTTTTTCCAATTATAAGAATTCTCATAAAATCTACAGGGTTTGATAACAGCAAAAATAATCAGCAATAATATTGGAAACAGCACCTCCTTCTTTGTCTTAAGATTAAGTATAACCGAAGCTTTTCTGAAGTTCTATTTTCACATCATATTTCATCCAGATTAATGCATACATATATTTTGACATATAAGTTTCTGTATGTTCTTACATCAAATTGAGCGCATTTGTAAAGAAGACCATATAAAATATGTTGATTGCTATTTTTAATTCCTGAGTATAAACACAGAATCTCTCTGACACTCAATATAATATACTCAGGGAAAACATACGAGCTGGTTAGACGTAAGAGGAAAAGAAATTCACACTTGTTTAGCACTGAATATAGGATATTTGAAAAATTCAACTATGTGTCAAGTACTAAGACAATTACAGAACTGAGGAATGAGTCCTACCTAGTTGCTTGAATCTCTTCAGTTTTGAAATTGAAGGGACACATTTTCCATTGAGGGCATCTCATTACGCCTTTCTGGTTTTGTGAAACTGCAAAAATACAGATGACATAGCTTTTATGTAGCCAGCATTTGAGAATCCTATGCTAGGAAAGGAGTGGCTCAATGCCATGCCTCTTTCCCAGGGCAGTTGCAAAGCATGCTAATGTTCTTGGTGCTGAACCAGTAACTCAAAGACTGGTACAGCCAGTGTATTACTGAAACAATTTTGACATTCTTCTAATCTATGCCAGAAATCACAGTGGAGAAGAAGGATTTTGAGCTTGTTTGAAAGATTATCTTCTAGTTTGGCAAGAACAGATGAGGTGATTCATAAGGATTTGTACTGAAGTAGTTCTGTCAAATTGTTAAAATTCTTTAAATTACATACTTAAATATACTGGATAATACTGCACACTGTCATCCGTTGAAGTCAACTGTACCCATAGTTATCAGAATTTTCACTAAGTAAAAATAAATATTCGAGAAGGAAGTGTAATCTGTTGTTTGCAATGTGATATTAATATTTTCATTAAATGAAGTGATAATGAAATGACATATGAAAAAATCTTTCTTTTCATGAAAGCCACACATTCATTGAGAAGATAGCACAGTGCAAACAAAAAGCTTGAATGTAATACAGGTTCTATCTTCAGACATATATTCTACATTATTTAAGGAACATTAATTTTTCTTCTTACTTTGAAATATAGTGAAGTAGCTCTGCTCCAGAGGACAGAAACGGACTCATTAGGCAGAGAAAATGTTGAAGAAAACTCAACAGATTAACCAGGATATATTCAACTGGACGTATTTGGACAATATTTCAGATGAAACTCTTCTAATTGTGAACCTGCCAAATGGTTTCTCCTTTTACAGTGGGTTTTGATGCTATGCATGAACTATGCATATGTTTTCTCATTTCCAGTTTATAATGAATCTCATTAAAGCACAACTTGCTTTTTCAAGAAAGACAACACTTCTATAGTATTTTACTAGTTTCTCAACTATTCTCGACTCTCCCTTCCTCACAGTACCACCATATGAAGACACCCTCTAAAAGCCCCTTCTCCTACCTCACCATTTATCACTTTTTTACTTCTTTGTTTGTTTGTTTAATTAATCTCAGCTCTGGACTTATCTGATGTGATATCTAAAATCTTTACTTTGACTTTACCACTTCTAGTCCATCACGCTTTCTCCATTCTATGGAAGGTATTTTCACAAAAATATCTTTGCATTTATCTGTTTCTTTTTTTTTTTTTAACTTTCTTTCTCTTTGCTTTCTCTGCTGCTTTTGATTCTGTAATACCATCTAATCTTTTTCTCTGATACGGTGTACTTGGCTGTCCTTTTCTGCTTTTCTCTGTATATATCACCAGTTACCACATGACTTATGGAGTGCTACCAGTTCCTCCGCAAACTCTCTCTGACTTGCTATCACTCCTGCGACAAAGCAATAAACTTTTCACAGGTAGTCTTCCTAATCCTTTAGTGTCAGTCTTAAAAACTGAATTCTTAAAATGGATAAATGATTCTGGTTTGTATCCTTGTGGTATTTAAGCATCTAATTCCCATTCATTTGATCAGGGCCTAGTTTTAATTTGGTACTTAATGGCTTTTAAATGTTAAAGAATACTTTCAATACTTACATGATGAGGTCTATAAAAGATGCTGCAAAGTTTATTTCCACACTATACACAGCCTAGGCACTCCTTTGGCTGACACCGTTGCATCTTGGAAGTCTTCCTTCATCACGTTATACTGCCTCTTCCTTCCTTTTTCCTGAAGCAGGGTATCTAGGAGTCAGGGACTTAAATATCCTTGAAGTATAGGTCCCACTGGTTCTCAGCCCTCATATGCTTGATTTGTAAATCCCTACCCCCAGAGGGATACGAGAAAAATAAATGCAATCTAGCCATCAGGAAAAGAGAGAGGGAGACAGACGTCTTTGGAGCACTGTTAGTCTATGTTTGAGTATGACTTCACTCTCATGGCAACAGAAAGGGTTAGAATGAGTTCATTAGTCCCATTAAATGTTGTGAAATTAAGTCCTAATGTACACCTGGAATTCTTGAAAGTGCTGTTACTTGCATAGCTGCCTGTTTTAATATTCATAGAAAAAAAAGCCTACAAATCGCTATTTGGAAACAGCAAGAACAAACAGGAACAGGTCCCAAGAGGCTGTTAGGATTTTTGGGAAGAAGATGAAAGAATAGTTTGGTTTGCTGAGTCTGACAAAATCAAGGCTACACAGGGCTGGGATTGGCCTCTTCCAAGTAAATCAGAATGATAGATACCATGGTGAGGGAAGGATAGCTTAAAACAGAAGACAGTGTTAACCAAGAGGAAATGGTCATCCCAAGATCATGAATAAATTTAGACTGGAAATTACGAAAACATTCCTAACTATGAAAGCAGTAAGCTATTGGAGAAGCCTTTTAGCAAGAGCAATAGGAGCAAGAAACGTAACTGGCTTTAAGGTAGAATTTGTCCACCTGATGAATGACATGGTGTGACCACTCAGGTTATCAGATGATTGAATTTAGTGACTGCAGAAATACTGTTTTAAAAAACATTCATTTTGAAGTTTCCCCACAGAAAATGTCATAGTGATTTGAAGTTTTGATTTTAAGGAAACGAGGTTTTCTGACTGAGAACTGCTATTCAATATCCACAAAATTCCAGCCGCATCCATATTAATGAACCAGTGCACTGTATTGTCTAGTTACCTGCTGTAACAAGAGTTGCTGAAACACATCACATTTCATGCTTCAAGCACTGTATGGCAGCACTGGAAAATAACTCAAAGTGCACTGGTAAGTCCACAAAGTCTATCAAGACCACTCCTTCTCAGGTTCCCTATTTTTTAAAGGTAATCATGTTGTGCTGTATCATTTAGACTATTTTTGTGTGTGCCCCTACTTCATATTTACCGAGATAGAGACTCCATAACCAAAGATACAGATAAATAGAGTTACGTAGTGATGGTAGACAACTTTTGTAGGGACAAACGTCTGAATTGCTTGGTTGTTACGAGGTTAGAAAGCTGTTCTTCACCTGTCTCCTTGAGTCACTAAGCTATCTGGTCACAAACAGAGCTAGCATGGCTGAGTTATAAAGTTTGTTAGGTTTCAATAGGGGAAAGATGAGCTGCAGAATCAGAAGCTCCATCCTTGTCAAATGTCAATTTAGGAGCTTTTATCTAAAGTATCCTAAAGACTTATCTAAATATCTTTATCTAAAAAAAAAAAATTAGATAAAGCTTTATCTAAATTTAGAATACGTTTTTTATTCTAAATATTTTGGTGTTGTCTAGCTTCTATGTGATCAAAATGATAGAAAAGCTTGATAATGTGCCTCTCTGAACCACAAATTTAATCCCTTATTTGAAAAACAGTAAGGCTCATAGATTCTGAAGCATGAGAATGAAATCACACAGAACTTAAATTTGTGATACTGCCTGGAGTATATGAGCTATTTTTCCCAGACCGCATAATTATGTATTTTAGGATATGTGTTCAGACAATTTGATTGATACGTGCTAGCACAAGGAAGCATTGTTCTGTATCAAAATGCTGGCCACAGTAACTGTTCCAGCATCAGGGAACTATGTAGTCCGACTTTCAGTCTAATGCAGATGAGGCCAAAGAGTCATTTGAGAATTAGTTCAAATGAACTGAGCAATTTTGTAGCACTTTGCAAATAAAGTGCAGAAAACAAAGCATGATTTATATTTCAGAAAGAAAGCACATACAACTCTTATGCTGCCCCATATTACATTAGATATTGATCACATTCCACTACTTTTTATATGGCAATTCTGATTTTTGAAACATTTATTAGTAAAGTGAATCTCTGTAAGTAGACAGTATTCCTCTTTGGTGATGTTTAGATTTTCCATTAAAAGCAATTAGTTCACTGCAAATAGGTAAACAAGTACCCTCCAGTGACTACCTAACAAAACTGAAACTACTCTAAGATATTGCATTAGAAAAAAACTTCTGGTACGGAAGGTACATTTGCAGCTAGAAATGAAAATGGATGGGGTTGGATTAGATGTATTAAAAAAAGAAAGCTTCAAAGATCACTTGATGAGTATGGATGCTCCTCCCACACTGAGCAATGCATACCTTCCTCTTTTAAATAAGTGCCTGTCTACACAGAGCCAGCCACCAGGTGACACAATTGGTGGCTTCACACGTCACAAGAACTTACTGATATAAGCATCAGATAAGGATTCAAATAGTCATATCTTTTTGTTCTTTACATATGTGTTGCTTCAGAGAGAAATCACCTGCAAACTTCTTGAATGGTAAGCGTAATATAGTTTTCCTGTAGCTCAGATTCTGTTGCTCAAATTTTTGTTGGGCCTATTTTTCTTTTGCTTTTAGGGAGATTTCTATGTTAAAAATACAAGGTAGAATATTTGGAATTCATATTTAAATGTAAATTTAGCATAATTTCAGCTAATTGAAGAACTGTATGATACATTCTTAGTGAATTTTAATAAAATCTAATTTTTCCACGCAGGAAAGTGCAAATAATATACAAATAATATTGCATTCTTTCATGGTCAGTATGACTTTACATTTATTTTTATTGGCAAAACTTTTTTACAACCTGTTTTTCCTTTTTGCCTCCAGACATTGTTTATTTTCCCCAGTAGACCCATATGAAAAAACATCCTAAGAATTGCATCTACCCCACTGGTAGATATTAACTCTATTTATAAGTAATGTTTGTAAAATGAAATATTTAATTATATTTGCTTAGACTAAAATAGACCATTATTACTGAGGGTTTGGTCATAGTTTCATATCTACTAAATATAAAATAGAAAATGTATTTCAAATACCCGTATCTATTCCATCTAATAAGCATACAGACCTTAAACTTAGTCAGTGAAACATAATGTCTGAATGACTTTGATGTGAATACCATCCTGCAGTTAGGACAGGAATGTCCAGGACTTGGGAAAATCAAGCCAAGAGTCACCAAGTCTTAAAGACTAGCTAAAATATGCAATACTGTACTTAAAGTAATTTCATTAAGATATTTTGGCCTTTTTCTTCTTTCCTAAATTATATTTGTTTAAACTGACTAATTTAAAAAGAAAATATATATTTCCGTATTTTACAAATCCAGGTATGTAAGCATCCTTTTCACTCAATTATATACGTAACTATTTTCAAGATAATGTTTTCTTTCATTTTAAAATAAAATATATATATGGTTTATTCACACTATATAACATACATTTTAATAATGCTAGCTTTTAACAAGTCTTTTTTTTGTAACCTGATAGAAGTATAGTTTAATATACCAAAAGTTCAGCTTCATGATTTCAGTGCAATTGCATGGGCAAGAAATAAAAATGATATAGACATCTTGCAAAATAAATTATTGATATTTGAGAGAAGTGAAAACCTGAGGTGTAATCTGACATGGAGAATAGGAACTGCATTCTGTTTTGAAAAATTGATATTTTGTTGCAGTCTATGATGATCCATAAAAAGCATATATTGAAGATACCCAGTGTTAGCTGCTTCTGTGATATAGATTCAATTCATTATTCCCAGTTACTTATACAAGAGGTTCAGGTTAACCACTGGAAAGGTAGGATCCATGTCTCTCTTAGATATTAGAAATGATGGAAGTGCTTTCAGAAAATGATTGTACATAAGAGAGTCGGAGATTTAAGTGAATCCTCTTAGTTCAAAAAATGAAAGTATAGTCAGCAGAAGCTAAGGGGAAGACAGACTTTGGCTGTATAATATGAACAGAAAGAAAATAATGTCAGGGAAAGAGAAGAAAGAGGATTAAGCAGCCTTGAAATATAAACAGAAAAACCAAGGGAGAAGAACAGGCAAGAGAGGAGGTAAGAGGAAGGATAGAGATACTGTCATAAAAATAAGTTTGAAATGCCAACATGAAGACAGTTGGAAATAATGTGCACTATTGTTTTAGTAATGCTTCTTTTCCATTCTGGAGGTTGCCACCCTTCATTTTCTGTGCTTGCAAACTGGTGACAGGGGAAACATCCATGAGATTTTCCATCAATGGTTCCCTAGAACAGCTATGAGCATGAAAAAGTTTGAGCACTCTGGTTTAGCGGTGAGATGCACGCAGCACTCTTTGAGGAAAATAGTATAAATATGTCACACCTGAAAATGCTGTCATGCATTTTTCCACAATTTTACTGATTTTTATGATCCTAAAGCCTAGTTCATTTCTCTCTGTTTATTTGGGTTCCCTGCCCCACTCCCCTCCCAAGTTGAGACTTTTCTATTTCATTGATTTCAAGCACTTTCTAGCACAAATGATCTTTGATATAATACTCGTTTTCTACAAACATGACTCAGTATGGCTAGATTCACACTTATCTAATAATTTGTAACATACTTCCGTTACTATTTTAATCCCTTGATGACAAAATTTCTTTTGGAAAACATCTTGCTTTATATGCAAAAAAGTTTATCAGACATACTACACAATAGGGAAACTCCAAGACAGTGAGCTTAAAATTTACTCTGTGCTTTCATTAGGGAGTAACAAAAGCATGGAAACATTCAACAGGATGATAAATAAAGCAGTTAATATAGCTGTAACAAGGAATCTTTCCTACTTATTTTGTCTTTCTGTTACTGTATATGATAAACTCAAATTTCTAAAGCGTGTTATGAATTACTAGGACACATTCTGACAAGTTTTCCTTCATACAGTCATTTTTAAGAACTTCCGTCTTTAAAGACATTTATCAATAATAGGTCAATATCAATAACCACCAGCGAGACTAGACTGTATCTCTGAAAGAGCAAAAGTCATCAAAGGCTCTTTCCCACTTTTCAGAGAAGAAGAGGGAGTAGGAGTTTTGTGATTAAGACATCTTTATAGAGGACAGGTTTTGCTGGACAGGATGTCCAGAAGAGCTTCTAAGTAGGCAGATTAATGAATGGAAAGCACTGTTACTTTAAGGGTGTTTTTCCCTGACATGCACAGCAGCATATATACCATGTAGGAGAGACGTGGATGCATGTTAGGACAGCAATGGCGATGTTGAGGAGGAAAGACCTCAGCTGATGAGGAAAGACCAAGTAGCACTAAGCAATAATGCTTTCTGAATGTATTACTGGTCAGCAAGAAAGTGCCTAAATTAGATTGCAGGTGGGACTTAGGCTTCTGAAATCTAGGAGTGTCTTGCCTAAAACAAACCATTGCCTAACCCTTACATGTAGGAATATCCTGAGGCACCTGTATCTTCAACCTGATCTAGTTGAAGATGTCCCTGCTCATTGCAGGGGGGTTGAACTAGATGACCTTTTGAATGTCTCTTCTGACCCAAACTATTCTATGATTCTATGTATTTCATTACTAAGATTCTTCGGTTTTTTAGAGTTGGTACAACTGGAGGTATATCTTCACAATATCCAGAACTGAAATAAACTTGTCCATAATAAGCAGCATAATGCATATATACCATGCCTCAGTCTCTATTGACCAGAAAGTTTCTGAAGCCTGATAATTCAGCTTTTCCTAAATTCCATAGTTAGGGGAAGCCCAGAATTGAGGTCCCTGCTTCACAGATGGTTGCTAGGTTTGGTCAGTGGTAGCTGAATGTAAAACCACAAAACCAGTCCTGGAGGCATGAACAAGGTAAGTTTTCCAGTGTGGTAGAGAATCAGACTTCAGCACTGTGACCCTGGCAGTCTCTGGCTGTATATCGGCACAGCTTCAACAGGAGGGGGTGAGAGCGTTACTCCCAGAAAGCAAGCTGCCATTTGGTGGCCATGATTGCTTTTATTAAGAAGTAGACAGAGTATGTTTTAATGTCTTTAGTTTGAGGGAGACATATGATGCCTGGCATGCATGAGGCCCTTCGCTTGTTTAAAAGACAGTTTGCAAGAGGCGGCTTAGCTCCCAACTTCACAGGAGGATTAGGGCCTGAAATGGGTACCTAAGTCACCCCTCACCTGTACACACTCCCCTCTGAAGCATCCACCTCTCACAGGGACATGTATTGCATTCACTTTTGCTACCATATTCCTAAACCTTTTCTAGATCCAGCTTATATATTTGAAAGCTTTTGTCTAGGAGTTAATCTGAAGCCAATAGTCACTGCAATTAATTGTTGGGCTGTACTGGACACCTTGGGAAGTATTCTTACTGAGAATGTTCTCATGGAGTGTCACCTCCCTTACTTATTACAATTGATATTAACCATAAGATCAATTTATACTTACTTTCAAAGCATGGACTGTACTCTATGGTCCTCTATTTAAATTTCTTCTTGTCCAAAGCATTAAGAGTAGGAGTCAAAATCTGTAAGATATTATTTCATATCTGATTATCATTTGGAAAAAAAAAAAAACCAAAACGACTCTGCAGTGTAGTGGAATGAATTATTGTTTCCTAAACCCTCTTTTTTTTTTCTTTTTTAAATGAGGCATGTAATAAACCTGTCAATAACTTAAATCCTTCTGCTGAGCGTAGCAGCATGTTGCTTACTACAGCAAAATCTCAAGAAGAAAAAATGCAATGAAAATTCCATTAGACATAACTGCAAAACGTAAGTTAAATTCACCTTGCTGGTTTAAAAAGAGAGTAGGATTTTTCTTAATGGTAAGTATAAGCACGTTTCTGAAAACTTGTAGGAGACAATGCATTCTTGTTTGTTTAGGCAGTAGTTCAGATTAATTTCTGGATCACTGTAATCAATATCTGAAGTAGCACCATGAATTCATTTGGCTTACTGAATTAAGCTGATAACACAAAATCCTAAATATCATTTTACACATCATAATTTGCATAATACTGTTGCCAAATCACTTCCAAAGCAACAAACCATACAGTACATCCTTTCCATTACTGATACTTGCTTGAATTTACAGTTCCTAGGCCTGCAAAATTAACAAAACTGCAGTGCTGTATTACTAAGGCTACGGGACTAGAACGGTGCATATTTACTGTATATACAATTTAATTATTAAACAATCATATTTTTAATGAAATGCTGCTCTATGATTACCTTTAGTGAATTTTGCTTGTACTAATGGATCCACTATTCCACCATTAGCAAGATCATGTTTGAAATAAAATGATATAAATGTATTTTAATCTACTCTTGGGAAAAACAGCTGTAAGAAAGGTTACTCTCTGACTACTTATGTGAATCAGTTCCTTATGTCAAATCATTATGCAGAAATAAAAGCTGTGGTCAGCCCACTTAAGATTCCATTTGACTCCTCCTGGGAATGGAAAACCTTTGTATTATTTTTCATGCTCTGAACAGTCTTCTGAACATTTACTAGAAGACTGAAAACTAACAGTAATTTTAAAAGAAGGGCACAATATTATCAGATTCAAGAAAATAAGTAAAACTATGGTTGTTCAAGGATCATGACTTCTATTATTTCACAGCATTACTCTGACTGCAATTTAGGGATTTTAAGAAAAAATGGATGATAGTTTTACTAATGCTTACCAACGTTTCAGTGATACCTCCATTTCCAGACAATGATTCTTGCAGAAAATAGCATTTATTTTCTTCATACAATATCTAGAGTGTTATTTGTTGAGTTCAACTTCTCATAAAGAGGACTATAGGCAATAGAAAAATCAAGGCCAGATAGGAAATTCAAAGGGACTTCACCATGGGATGGTGAACAATCTCACCAACTGGGGCTGCTCCTAATGGAAGTACCAGGAAAAGCATTTACAAACACAGAAGGCTCCTCCAGTGACTTAATCCCAAGACACATAAATAGAATCTCTGCAGGCACTAATGGCTAGCTTTCTTGAGTACAGCTTTCTTGCTATAGCACAAATGACCCTGTTTCTTTTGGTCACAATTAATGATGAGGTAACAATAAAAATGTACCTTAATGCACTGCTGTTGAATATATGCAATACCTATGGTTACAGCAGAATGTGGTCTGAAGCAATTTTTTTTGTTCCCTTTTTTAACGTTGCCTGATAATTAATAGGATCAAAGCTCTCCACCACAAGCACTTAAAACCACCCAGTTAGTCTTAGGACTATTTGGTTTTATGATCTTAAGACTACTTAGTTAAGGTTATGTAGTTATGTAACTTAAGCAATTTACTATAAAGGATTCTGGAGTTACAGGCTCTAGGATCAAAACAACAAACACAGCATACGTAGAGAGAAGTCTGGCATTACACACACCAGTGAAACTCTCTGAAGGAATTGGTAAGCATAAAGGTACAAATGGTGCCAGTGATAAGTGGATTTGGGAAAGGTCTTCCACAAGGTCCCTCCTCACAGTCTCTTAACAAAACTAAACTGTCATAGGACAGGGAGGAAGGATTTCCTGAATCTGGTTAAGGGTTAAAAAATATGGAATCTTCACAAAGCAGCAGGTTCCTTAGGACCCCTTAAAGTCAGTCATAGAATCATAGAATCATAGAATCGTTTTGGTTGGAAAAGACCTTCAAGATCATCAGGTCCATCTGTTAACCTACCACTGCCAAGTCCACCACTAAACCATGTCTCTAACTGCCACATCTACATGTTTTTTAAACGCCTCCAGGGATGGCGACTCAACCACTTCCTCGGGCAGCCTGTTCCAATGCTTGACAACCATTTCAGTGAAGAAATTGCTCCTAATATCCAATCTAAACCTCCCCTGGTGCAACTTGAGGCTGTTTCCTCTTGTCCTATCAGTTGTTACTTGGGAAAAGAGATCAATACCCACCTCTCTACAACCTCCTCTCACGTAGTTGTAGAGAGTGATAAGGTCTCCCCTCAGCCTCCTTTTCCAAGTTCCCTCAGCCGTGCCTCATAAGACTTGTGCTCTAGACCTTTCACCAGCTTCATTGCCCTTCTCTAGACATGCTCCAGCACCTCAATGTCTTTCTTGTAGTAAGGGGCCCAAAACTGGGGTGCAGCCTTACCAGTGCCAAGTACAAGGGACAATCACTTCCCTAGCCCTGCTGGCCACACTATTTCTGATACAAGCTAGGATGCCACTGGCCTTCTTGGCCACGTGGACACATGTGTTGGGATCAATGGTGCAAAGACATTCTGGTGACCTGGAAGGCACTATTGAATTTTGCAGAATGACCGAAAATGCAGAAGATTGTGGGAGATCCCACAAGATTTGGTGATACAGTAACGAAATGTCAGATGAAATTCAATGCTGATAAATGCTAGGTGGGTACATAGAGGAAATGTAACCCTAACTACCCTCATATTAGTGAGTATAACACGAGTGCTATTTATTTATACTATCACCACTCAGAAAAAGGATTGTGGTGGAGCAGCAAAAATTCTCAGGAAACTTAGCTCAGTGGCATTCAAAAAAAGCAAATACCTTTGTGAGCGTTTAGGAGAGGAATGAAGAAAAAATTGAACAAACAATTAGTACTATTGTTCTAATATACCTTGTCTTCAGCACGTAGGTCTTGCCATCCCATTTCAAAAGGAACATGTAAAAGATGCAGAGTAGCAGAATGAGGATGTTCAGAGGTACAAAATGGCATCCCTAAGAAGGAAAACCATATGAACCAAGCCCCATCAGCGAGCAAAGAGCTGGAAGAACTCTGTGAAATTATGAGCACTAACAGGGATAAAAAAATGGGAACAACTCTCCATTTCTCAAAATAAAAACACTAGCGAGCACTAAGTGAAGCTAGTGGTAAAAGAAAGCATTTTTCACAAACACATAATGAAATTATGGCACTTAGTGCCACAGGATGTTGCGGCATGGACAGTATAAAACAGGGTTCAGAAAGAGCATGAGCGAAGTAATGGAGAATTGCCAGTTGCTGGCTATTAACCAGGCTGGACTGGATGCGACACCTGGTCCTGGCAGTCCTTAAGCTGCCGACTGCCATAAACCATGAACACCCAGGCGGCAGTCATCCCGTGGGCCTCCTACCGCCTTTCCTCAGCGTTTGCCCCGGCCGCTACCTGACCTTTGGTAGGGCTGTTCTTATCACACTGAGTAAACTGTTAGTTCTCCGAGTTACAAATGTTTCCGTTAAAGACTCAGCAAGAATGACTCAGTTAAAGTCTCTTTAGTAATTAACCCTTTGGAACACCTTGTGTGGCTTCTTTCTACACTCTTCCTACAGCTTTCCTACGCTGCTCCAAATTTCCTGGCAAAACAAATTCTACAAGAAAATTTTATGACTACAAAGTAAAGGCTGAGAAGTTAATCCGAGAAAACTCAGCTAGCGATGTTGAAGTTGCGAGGCCGCTGCAGACCAGCGCCCTGGTCACCAGCACTGCCCGGCCGCCCTGCGGCACCTCTCCCGGGCAGGACAGCCCCTCTCCTCACAGGCCGCCGAGCGGCCAAGCGCCCGCCCAGCACTAGTTTAGGCGGTGGCCCCTGAGGGGACCGGGGTTTCGCGCCCCCGGGGACCGCCCGGGACCTGCCTTGCGGCGGGGCGCCCGCCCCGGCGGGGAGCCGCTCGCCCTCCCGGGGACAGCGGCGGGAGGGCCCCCGCCCGCTTTCCCCGCCTCCTGCCGCCGCCGCCGCTTCGGCGGGGTGGCCGGGCGCGGCCTCGGCACCGGCCGTCACTCCGTCTCTCGCCTCGCAGGTCTGCGGAGCGGGCGGGGTGGGCGCTGCTCGGAGCCGGGCGGACGGGCGCCATGAAGCGCTCTCTGCTGCGCCTCTGCCAGTCGCGGGAGAAGGCGGCCGTCTCCAGCTCCTACCAGGGCGTCGTCTGCGAGGCGGATGCCGCCTCCGTCGCCTCGCAGGATGTGTTCAAGGTGCGTGCGGAGGGGCGCGGAGGAGGTGGGGGTCCCGAGGGCTGGGTGGTGGGTGCGAGTGTTGAGGGGACAGCCTGAGGCACCGAGGCCGGCGTGGGACAAGATGGTGCCCAGGACCGGGGCTGGTGTGAGGGCGCTGGGATAAGGAAGGGTGAAGGTGGAGGGCGAGGTGGGTGAGGGTGAGGTGGGGCTCTGGAGGCAGCTGGGTGGGCTTGGCGTTGGTTACGACCCAGAGACCCTTTCTTCCAGGAGGCCCTTTGCCCTCACTAGTCAGCAGAGCCGTGAGGGAAGAGCTGTCAGGGGTGGGAAACAGGCTGGGAGCCACCCTGGCCGTGGAGCGTGAAGGCACAGAAGGCTGTGGTGCTGTGTGGCCAAGTGTGGACCGGGGTGAGCGGGAACACGGGAGGGGAGCAGGCAAAGGAGGATGTGGGGTGGCAGGTGGTGGGTGGCAGGGGGCAGCCATGGGGCTTGCATCTGCCCTGTGTGTGGCTCCCCAGAAAGAGTCCCCCTCTTAGAGCAAGGTCCAGAGGTCATGATGGGAATGAGTAGACCGTCTAGCAAAAATGTCCCGAAAGGAAAGTTTAGAAGCACTGGAACTGTTAGGAAGCAAAAGGGAACCAGCGGCACAGCCTACTAAGGCGAAATTGCTGTCAGGAAGGATATAACCTCTTCCCTTTTCCATAGAGAATAGGACAAGAAGTGATGTATTTATATTGCAGCTAGGGAGACCTAGATCAAACGTTAGGAAAGCCTTTTTTAAGGGTAAGAGTAATAAAGCAAAGCAAGAGGTTGCTTAACGGGACAGGTAACTTGGGTAACCGGAGATTTTTAAGAGTAGGCTAAACAAATTTGACAAAGTTTTAAAGACCTCTTGAGATCATTTCCAGACTTGTTTTCTGTGTGCTAGCTATAGTCCTGAGCAACACCTCTTCAGCATAACATGGCTTGTCACTCTGGTGGGTGATCTGCTGCTACAGCACTGTTCAGATGAAGCGCAAAGGAGCTGCTGTTGTTTAAAATAGCTTGCTTTGCTGTTTTGAGCCAACCGAAGTACTGAGAACAGCTAACTGATATCATTTCCTATTTTGTTAATGAAACACTGCAGTATTGGCTGAAAAATCTTATTTTTGTTGATAGAAATTATCATCATGCCACATTTCAGCCACATTTTGTCTTACATTGACAAAAAATTCCAATGTAAAGAGTGACAGAATGTGATTTAAATCAATAGAAAGATTTGAAAACCATTACAATTAAAATTGAGTTAGAATATTAGAAGTAATAGAAGATACTGGGCTCTCTAATAAGGTTTTCTTAAATAGCTTTTTGATGTGTATAAAATGTATAGATATTTATGTATGTAATTATCGTCTTATCTGTGTGACAGTTGAGTCATCTTAAATACCCTTTCCGTAATGATATCACCTGTTTTCTCTTAGCTTTTTCTAATTGCCCTTTTGAAGCAGATGCTACCCTGTATTTGTCCCCAGTCTTCTAAATCTTTAAACACATTTGTAATATTAGTCATGAGTAACCTCACTGAGGTCAATGGGACTATTAAGCTGAAGCGAGTTAAACGTGCTTAAGCGTATGAATGGGCTGCCCCGTAATGTATATTTGCTTAATGACAGCAAAAATGGTTGAGTCTTTGTGGCTCTGGGGATCCCAGAGTGCTAAGTTTTCCTTTTCTTTTGCAGCTGAGGAGGGAACAGTGATTTTAGGGGATTTCCTTTTTTTACCCTTTGCTTGCTTACACGTCTTTGGGATGGTTTGCATTACCTTTGATAGGCATTTTTCTTTTATTTTTTACTCCCAAGTTTGCTCCTGCCCATTCTACTGTGATCATTTTTTTCTATCACTTTTCTTCATATACAAGTATGGATTTTGAAAACCTCTAACAAAAATATTTGGAGAACATCATGAAATAAGAATGCGCAGAGTTTACATAGCGGGCTTTGGTTGCAAAGGCAGTAATGGGGAGATATCAAGGTGTCAGTGGGCTGAGCTGTTGGAGGGGGTTTTATGGTATTATGCTGTGAAGATGCTGGGTTGTTTCAGACTGAGATAGTAGCCCATGGGATGCTCTTAGGATACTGCTGAAATTAAAGAATTTATTATTTTCTCTGACATAAAGAACATCACAGAAACCCAACAGCTGAACTTGAAAGTCCAGGGCATAATATCAGTCTCTGTAGAAAGATCTAGAAAAAGAATATATCAAGATTATTAATTTTTCCTCTCTGTTGAATTCATTTGACATGGCCACAGCTGGAGGGAGTGTAAACCAGTAACTGATGAATTTGCTTGTTTGAGATTTTCCATGGTGGAGGAAGGATCTTGAGCTCACTACAGAAGACAAAATAATGTATTCAAGATAATTTCCATTTTTGTTAATTTTGCACTGTTTCTCATCTGGGTCTGATTTTGCAATCGATTAAAGCAATCTGAGTTTCACTTTTGGCTTAATCTGATCAGGATTTGTTTACTTCTGTATGAAACTAAACAGTTGGGAGAGAATTATTGAGTGGTAACATGCCCACAGTAACACATTATAGCATTGTTGGCCTCTTTCCTATTAGGAGAACGAGAAAATGAGAATATTTGTGTCCAAAATAGGTGATTTCAGATGGAAGTGCCTGTAGGCTACGGAGCTTCATTAAGAAGAATCGTTCTGGGCTTACCAAAGTGGATGAATTAAATGCCACGCCACTGCATCATGCTGCAGAAGGAGGTCAAATAGAATTAATGCAGTTGATCATAGACGATTCTTCCTGTGAAGGTAACACACACTTCATGAACTATTTTATTTAACAGAATAAAAAAGTGTTTGTTACCCAGCTGAAGCAGAACTAGTATGTGTTATCTACATTTATAGATTTAAATACAGTTCAAACTGTCTGCCACAGTTTGCAGTGTCTCGGGTGTGGTTTGGGCCGCCCTTGTTATGTTAGGACTGTTTCCTCTCTAATGCAGTGAACCGATGTATCTTATTTTGTTTGGGACTCAGATTTACAGTCTTCAGATATGAAAAAGAAAACTGTAGTGAAGTACAGTAGGCCTGACTTTTTGTCTTATTTATATCATGTGTCTTTTGTTACATTTATAATACTGGAAATGTAAAAAAGAATTAATTTGGTTTCTTATACTTGTCATTCAAGTTGTCATCACAACTTGTTTAATTAATAGTGGAGATGAATAAATATTTGATAGGCCATCTAAAGAAATTTAGGAAGAAGTGATAGAAGTAGGAGAACATGGGGCTTTGAATGATGGAAAAAAACTGTGTAAAACGTGTTGTTTAGTAGTTATTAATAAGCATTGTGAACTACATGGGACTTCACTGATAGACTGTGGGCTCCTGAGCAAACGTACAATGGCCTGGAAAAGCTCATTTTTTTGACCTAGTGATGGCCAATCTAATTTTAGATTATTCTGGCTGAAATATATTATATTTCTTTTCACTATGTAATTTTTGTCTTAATTTTTTATAATATTTGTTGAAGTTTATTTACAATTCTCAAGTTCAAAATACATGTGTAGAACAGACCAGTTTTATAACTGGCTTGAATTGATTTACTTTTATGTTCTTAAGTGAAGCAGAATAGATACGGTCTTTAATCTTCTTACAATTTGCAAGCACTTATTTATTATCTTGTTTTAATTATTCACACTCACTTGTTCTGTGCAGCCTCTAAAGCAATAGCTGCAAAGTCAAATAAGATAGGAAAGAGAATAGACAAAGAAAGAGGGAAATCCAGTAACTCTTGGGGGAGAAAAAAATTTATATAATAATGGGCAAGAAATAGGTGTTTCACCCCTCTCATCTTTCTAACTAATACTGTGTATTCAGAACAATATTTAATCAATTTAACACAATGCACTGCGTGACATGTGATCTTTCCCTTTTTATCTTCAAAGAAATGCAGTAGCACAGACCTAAATCTCCATTGAAGACACTTTTCTTTTTTTTTTTTCAGTGTGATCAGAACATTTGCTGGTTTTGCTTTCGTTTTGTTTTTATTTTGTTTTCTCTCCTTCAACCTAGTATTAAATGTGATGGATTCTTCTGGAAATACCCCACTGCACTGGGCAACAAAGAAAAACCAGGTTGAAAGTGTTAGTTTGCTTCTCAGCAGAGGAGCCAATCCAAACATTCTCAACTCAAATATGATGGCACCTTTGCATATGGCTGTGCAGTCCCTGCATAATGAAATTGTTAAGGTAAGTCTAAAGTCCACATAAATATACAGACTTGGTAAGTAGCTCAACAGCAGCTGGGTGCAGAACATCAAGACCTTGTTTAATATGCTGTATCTCCTCATATGCTTTGTTTAGTGATCAGGATGTATAACATATGATACTTATAGAAATATTTGTGTCTTCTTAGCACAGCAAATAAAAATTAACTTACTGATTTATATAAATACTGATACTTGTGCTATGATAGTAGTTGTTATGTTTCATTGAGAATTCTTTTAAATTTTCCAAACACAAGGAATTTTCTTTAAAAAGGTTCTTTTTAACACTAAAATTTCATGTAGGCATGTTATTTCAAGAGTTTATGTTCTGATTTTTTTTTTTACAATTATATAAGGAGTCATAGAAGTATCAAAATTTTCTTGAAACTAGTGTATTATTTTTTTATATGAAAACCAGATTAAAATCAGTCAGAAAACACCTTGAAACCAACATTGTAGTAATCATTTGAATAATAGCAGAACTAAAGCTGCAATTAAAAATCACAAAAATATATTGTGAAGAAATTACTAAGGTGTCCATTTTGAATCTTGTAAAATAGCAACAGCATTGAGATTTTAAGCAGCATAATTTTTTCATCATTTGTCCAAGTGCAATGAGAATGTTTTCACTCCATATCCAGCATTTGGATAGAATTTTAGAATTTATAAAGTTCTTGAATTTACTGGGTGAATACAACCATAACACCACATCACTTGCTTTTCCCTTTAAAGTTGTCTCTTTTTCTAGTTCATCCAAACAAAAGAAAGAAAAACATATTCCTGTGTTCAGGACTTAAAATCCTTTAGAGATTTTCGGTGCTAAAATATTTCACTATCCTCACATCTTTTACAAAATCTGTATTTATTATGAATTAACACCAATAAAATCTGAAATACAATGACATTTTTAAAATGGGCTTTCTATGAGGTTCTGGATTTGGGTCATTTTACAGCTCTGCTCTTGACTAAAAATGTGCTCTCATTTTTTCCCCACTCTGTTGTTTATTCAAGCTAATTCTCCTTTGGTTTCTGTTGTCAAATTGCCTGAGAGTGATTAAATTGTGCCAGTTCCTCCAGTACAGAAAAATTCATTGGAACTACTGAAAGACTATTAAATAAATATGTAGTAGAGGAATAAATACGCGATACAGTATGGTCATTATCATTTCCAGATCCTTTGCTTCACAAAAAATGCTGGAAGCAGTCATAGAGGTCCTTGGTGATACTGATAGCTCAGTGTTAGCTGTTAACCTAGGTACTGAAGCAGGAATTCAGGACTGGAAGGGTCCCTGTTTTCATCAAGTCCCATCTCCCTTGATCTTACATAACTGACCCATAGATGCCTAATTGAGCAGCATCTACAACACTGCAGCTTTCCAGGGAATACAGAATATTACAAGACATTATAACAAGCTCCAGTTGAAACTCCCCGCCTGCAATTTGCTACAGAAAAGACTTTCTCCCAGTTTTGGGAAAATTGTTAAATAAAACTTTAAGATACTCTGCAGCTATGTGCAGTGTTTATCCTAGTTACCCAGCTGTTTGCTGTAAAGAATTTTACTTTTCTGTGTCTGTTCCCACCTGCATTTTTCACCTTCATGTTTTTACATTCTCCCTCATTTTGTCCCTCCTCTGCCTATGCATTGTGGGATGTTAGCATGCAAAAAGAATAAGTCGCAAGAGTGCTATGGGTGATAAACAACAAAAGCAATGGGATCGGAATTTGTTGTTGTATTTGGCTTATGGTTGACTGTATGTTTTCTTAAACATTTAGATTTTAGTCCAGCATAGCAGTACAGATGTTAATTTGGAAGGTGAAGCAGGGAACACACCTATAATTGTAGCATGTTACAAGGACAATCCTGAAGCACTGACACTCCTGGTAGGTATAATTATCTATCATCTTTTGATGTGATTCTGTTTACCTTAATGCAGTGTTACTCTGTTCCTGTGGTCTGTCTTTGTTCAATGGAGGAAGATTAATCATGAACCTAATATTCAAGTTACTTTGCATAGGTTACTAACAAACTTTAATCTTTTAAGAGCATGTGTAAATATATCTGAGTGGCAAACAGAAAAAACTTAAACTAATTTTGAAGGGCATCAGAACACAAAATGAAGCACATGTATGTATAGATTTATGGATATAAGCTTCACAATGCATAAACAACATAAAAAAAGGGGACAGCTACCTAGGAGATTATACCTGTAATAGTATGTTCATTGGTCAGAATTTTCTGTATGTCATTAAGCTATATCCAGACATTATTTTTCAGATTGAAAATGGAGGGAAAATATGTAAACCAAACAAAACAGGATGTATGCCTATCCATGCAGCTGCATTTTCAGGTGCAAAAACATGTATGGAAATTCTTCTAAAAAAAGGTAAATACCTTGGTTCCAAGCAGTCAGTAAGATTTGTTACTTATAGTAGCATTACCAATTTACTGCTTTAATTCTCAAAGAACTGTGCAAACAAGCATTTATAACTGTGGTTGAACTTACAGGAAGTTAATGCAATAATTCCTATGGCAGTTCGCGCTAGTAACATTTGTAGGATTGCAGCAGCAGCTTAACTGCTTTCCTAAAGGTATGCCCATCCATTGTTTAATGATAGATGTGAAAGGTTCATGTTTTGAGGGGGAGAATATTATTCCACAGTTAATACACTTGTTTTGAAAGCCTTTATAGCTTCTGTTACCTTTCTCGCTTCAAAAAATTCCATTTATTTTCATTTCTCAGGTGAAGAATTGGGTCACTCTGCTAAAACCCACATCAATTTTACCAATAATGGAAAGTGCAGTCCACTTCATTTGGCAGTTCAAAGTGGGGACCTTGAAATGATTAAAATGTGCATTGAATTTGGAGCCCAAATTGATCTAAAACAGGTAAAACTTTGAATGGAGCAAAATATAATTTTGATTAAACCTAGATATCTCTAAATCTCTTAAGTGGTATGAAAAAAAGATGAGCAGATAATCATTGCTCATTGTCTCTTCCAATGCAAAACGTAGGGAGCAGCAAATGAAAACAAGTCTCTTGTTCAGTCAGGCAAAATGGCAGGTTTCTTTACACACGTTATGTAGGATGTTGTGACTATGAAAAATTTGTGTGGATTCAAAATGCATTTGGGCAGATCCACAGAAGAAAAATCAGTCCTCAGCTACTGAATACAATGAAATCCCCTTTGGCTCAGGAAGTCCTTGAGTCATGTACAGATGGAGTCTGGGAGAGCACTCTGTAGAGTGGTACAGCATTCTTCACAAACTCTTTACTATGCACCTGTGTCGCGGGATGGAAGTATCAGATACAGTTATGATTTAGCAGCAATTTGGTTTATTTGTGATTTGAGGCAGATCAAGAGATTGAGTTCTAGCAGTGCTTAATCATTAACTGAGTTAAAAGTTTGCAAAGTGATTTAACTAAATAAATGAACAGCGACTTGATTACAGATTCGAAGATGGCAAGATTCACACTAACTTACTATAAGGTATCCCAAACCAGTAGAAATATACAAATTCCAGATTAAAATATATATACATATAAACAAAGCATATGAGTGCGCACACACACAACTTATTGAATCAGTGGATATCCCTTTAACTCCTACACGTGCACGGAAAATAGAAGAACATCCACATCCATAAAGCTAAAGCACACAAACATATAAATGAAGAGGTGGATGAAACGAGAGAGACCGGTCTATAGTTAAAATTCCCGTTTTGATTTAGAGCAAATACTCACATATAGCGGCATCCCTCAACGGGCGATTGTTGAGGCTCGAGTTATAGAGAAGGTCGCTCGCCCTGGTCTTGTTGTAGTCGCGCAGTTTTTACCTGACAGGGG